>JADBJO010005506.1:46712-126712 GCA_016801955.1 Conus betulinus
AACTATAAAACTGCAAGAGTATGAAAGCTTGTTGTGACAAAAACAAAAACAAACAAAACAAACAAACAAACAAAAAATAAATAAAAGACAAAAAAGACAAAGAAAAAAGAAAGAAAAAACCAAAATCCGAGTTCACTGGGTACTTCATGTGGCAGGCCACAATCTGAGTAATATCACTCACAATTGAAACATGTCGCTGGACGTCATAACTATTGTTCTCTTGCTGACATCTGCAGGGTCACCAGAACCACTCCAACTGTCCACACCATCTAACTTTGCATCTTGTTCTTTTACAAAACGCTCAGTTTCACTCGGATTTCTGCTTCACTGTTCTGTCACCATTAATTTCTCCTCATCACTTAAGGTAGCAATTTCCTCACACACAAGATAAAAATGATATATTACTGTTTTTAGAGAAGAACGGTTTCCTGTTCACCAGTGCCAGAAGCAATAGCAGCATCCTCCTAAACAAATGCATTCCATTAAAACACACACACACACACACACACACACACACACACACACACACACACACACACACACACAATAAAACCACTAACACACACTATGTATAAGTCTGCAGACACGCTAGTTAACAGGAAGAATCTGATTAAATACAGCTCTAAGTGAACCAAGGATAAAGAGGACATGTTCATACTAATGCTCGTGATGAATGGTTTGTTTTCCAAGGTGTCTGGGCAGATGTCTCCCTTCAGCGTGGAGTGGCAACTATCTTGAATGGTTTGGGGGTATGAGCAATGCTGATGCTTGCTTACTTCGCTGGCAGGGTCATAGGTCACACCCTCGGGCAAGGTGAAGGTGAATCGCTTGAGGAAACAGGCCAGCAGCAGCAGCAGTTCCTGTTTAGCCACGCCCTCTCCCCACACACTCTCCGTCCGGCAGAAAACGGCATCCAGGCTTTGGGTGTCGGCTTCAGCTTGCCTGTGCACACACACACACACACACACACACACACACACACACACACACACACACACACACAAAACGTGCGTGTGCACACACACACACACACACACACACACACACACACACACACACACACACACACACACACACACACACACACACACACACACACACACACACACACACACACACACACACACACACACACACACACACACACACGCACACTATACACGCGCACACACTCACACTCACACATATGCGCACGCAAACACATACACATCAATACATTCATATACAAATACTTACTAATGTAGGAATGCGCACACATATACATGCACACATTCATACACAAACATTTAAAAATGTGTGAATGCACACGCACACACATACACATAAATTTACATACACACACATGTACACCAACACGCGCGCATGCCCTCGTGCACACACACACACACACACACACACACACACACACACACACACACACACACACACACACATTGCACAGATCCGAACAGGATTTCATAGACACATACAGGACTTCAGTTTACTATTCTGTCTGGAAGTGGCTAACGTGAATAACAGTATCCACGTGCTGCAACCGTTAATTTCTAATAATTTTGTTTATCAAGTTTAGCCTAGGGAAATGTGGAATGAAAGTTAACCTTACTCAGATCTGGCGGTGGGAACTAGAGGTAGAGACACTCCTTTACAATGGAAAGCTAACTGGAGGGAAGCTCTTTCAACTATTACTTTACGTGTCATGGGACACCAAAAGGAATTCCACCGCACCACTCCTGGAAGACAGGAAAATGGAACAGAAAGGGGGATACGGTGAGATAAAAGCAGAAACAGTGACAAACGGTCACGAAGAAATCTATGGACATAGACAGACTTCACCTTCATCGTCAAGAAATCGTTCAGGTTTGAATTCGTCCGGCTCGTCCCACAGTTGAGGATCATGGGTCACAGCCCAGAGGTTGACCATCACCATGGTGTCCTGTAAGAAAACAACAGTATACGGATTAGTCAGGACACCACTCACATGTTCATCACCTCCAGGGTGAACTATACGTGATACCATTAGAAGTGGTCCGTCTCGGCACCGCCTGCGCAGGGTCACCATTGTCAGGGGTTTCCAACAGAACTAAAAAAAAAAAAAAAAAAAAAATCATGTTAGTGCCCTGCTGTTCACTTTCCCTCGTGCAGATACCGGGGGGTCTTTTGTACAAATAGTTCCCCCACCTTTTGGACATTCTGTGCTAGTAACGTCTCCATTTCCTTTCTCTCTCAGTAACTCTGCCTCCTCCTTTGCTGCACTGTCGTCTACTGTCCTTTCTGTCTACCATATCTTTTATCTACCATATCTTTTTCCACAACCTCTTCCCACAAATTTCTGCACTCAACGAAGTCGGAGTGAACTGACTATACTCTCAAGTATAGTGTGAGTATCCCAACAGGGTAAAACGAGTTCACACGCTACCAGATACTGGAACGCTGAAGAAGAAAGAAGAAGAAGAAGAAGAAGAAGAAGAAGAAGAAGAAGAAACTGTTCACTTTTACAATGATTACAAGGTGAAACTAGCAGAACTCATCAATTTTGTCACCACCCAGGTGTTACTCATCACTGGTGTGTCCTGTGAAAAGGCAGTTGCAATGATTAATCATGTCACAGGCTAGATGTTCAGATGGAATACATATTGGTCATGTAAATGAACTGATTTTTTAAAAGGATGAAATACAGGAGGAAAACGGTGTGGAAAAAGGAAACAGGTCTATTTTGCTGATGGAGAAGAGGTTACTAAACACATGAGAAGAAAAAAAAAAACAAACAAACAAACAAACAAACAAACAAGGATAGCCCAACTAAGATGCTCTGTTAGTTTGCATATACCTGAGGCCAAAACAAAATGACAACTGACCCAGACACAACGGTATTACCTTGGGCACATCGTATCCTCCCACAGAGGTGTCCCACAATGCCTTGTGAGGCAGGGAAAGGGGCACCACACAGGACAGTCGCATCGTCTCCTGGAGCACGGCCTGTGTGTACGGCAGATGGTCGCGGTGTCCCACCCTGGGCATCTCCCTGCCTGTGGCCGCATCAATCTCCGCCTGTGCCCGCCTCTGAACCTGTCAAAAGACAGAAACTATTGTTTGAAGATGAATTTGAACTATTCCACTCGCAGTGAAACATATTCTTTTAGAGTGTTGGGACTTGCACGATGTGAGACATAAACACTTTACAGCAGACTCGAAGAAAACCCTGTTCAGACACGTCCCACATGACGTGATCTTTGAATTTCTGAAAGATATTAACATTTTTCATCTGGTCTAAGATTTTACGGGAGAAAGTTTTCAACGAAGTTTCTGGTGCGTTTTTTAGAATGTATTTTGAAGAGATGTGTTAGAGGTTTGTTTTTTTTAATGACTTGCGAGTTGACTTTAATGTGGTGACAGCCCTGATATGGCCCTCTCCGGTCGGCTGGGCTATAAGCAACATTACCTTACGTTACCTTATTCTGCAACAAGACAATAAAGACAACAGCATCAGCTGTGTGATGAGTAGGGGTGGAAAGCGTGGTCCACAACGGCTGGACTCGGGGACTGTTCCCCAATAAATGTGACAGAGTGCCTTTTGATCAAGGTTCCCCTCTACACCCTCACTGTTACTGATGACAGAGTGCCTTTTGATCAAGGTTCACCTCTACACCCTCACTCTCACTGATGACAGAGTGCCTTTTGATCAAGGTTCACCTCTACACCCTCACTCTTACTGATGACAGAGTGCCCTTTGATCAAGGTTCATCTCTACACCCTACTCTTACTGATGACGGAGTGCCTTTTGATCAAGGTTCACCTCTACACCCTCACTCTTACTGATGACGGAGTGCCTTTTGATCAAGGTTCACCTCTCTACACCCTCACTCTTATTGATGACGGAGTGCCTTTTGATCAAGGTTCACCTCTACACGCTCACTCTTACTGATGACAGAGTGCCTTTTGATCAAGGTTCATCTCTACACCCTACTCTTACTGATGATAGAGTACC
This sequence comes from Conus betulinus, assembly GCA_016801955.1. NCBI lineage: Eukaryota > Metazoa > Mollusca > Gastropoda > Neogastropoda > Conidae > Conus > Conus betulinus. Next base: position 50,698 of record JADBJO010005506.1, read on the forward strand.
TTTTGATCAAGGTTCACCTCTACACCCTCACTCTTACTGATGACAGAGTGCCTTTTGATCAAGGTTCACCTCTACACGCTCACTGTTACTGATGACAGAGTGCCTTTTGATCAAGGTTCACCTCTACACGCTCACTCTTACTGATGACGGAGTGCCTTTTGATCAAGGTTCACCTCTACACCCTCACTCTTACTGATGACGGAGTGCCTTTTGATCAAGGTTCACCTCTACACCCTCACTCTTATTGATGACAGAGTGCCTTTTGATCAAGGTTCACCTCTACACCCTCACTCTTACTGATGACAGAGTGCCTTTTGATCAAGGTTCACCTCTACACCCTCACTCTTACTGATGACGGAGTGCCTTTTGATCAAGGTTCACCTCTACACCCTCACTCTTATTGATGACGGAGTGCCTTTTGATCAAGGTTCACCTCTACACCCTCACTCTTACTGATGACGGAGTGCCTTTTGATCAAGGTTCATCTCTACACCCTCACTCTTACTGATGACGGAGTGCCTTTTGATCAAGGTTCATCTCTACACCCTCACTCTTACTGATGACGGAGTGCCTTTTGATCAAGGTTCACCTCTACACCCTCACTCTTATTGATGACAGAGTGGCTTTTGATCAAGGTTCACCTCTACACCCTCATTCTTACTGATGGCGGAAGGAGAAACTTGGCTACTAATTACTGAAAGAAATTTTCAGTTTTCACCTCTACACCCTCACTCTTACTGATGACAGAGTGCCTTTTGATCAAGGTTCACCTCTACACCCTCACTCTTACTGATGACGGAGTGCCTTTTGATCAAGGTTCACCTCTACTACACCCTCACTCTTATTGATGACGGAGTGCCCTTTTGATCAGGTTCATCTCTACACCCTCACTCTACTGATGACGAGTGCCTTTTGATCAAGGTTCATCTCTCTACACCCTCACTCTTACTGATGACGGAGTGCCTTTTGATCAAGGTTCACCTCTACACCCTCACTCTTATTGATGACAGAGTGGCTTTTGATCAAGGTTCACCTCTACACCCTCACTCTTACTGATGGCGGAAGGAGAAACTTGGCTACTAATTACTGAAAGAAATTTTCAGTTTTCTCCGGACTGTTAAACTATTGAAGAATGGCCCAAGTGTAGTTTTTTTTCCTTACGTTGAAGCGCTTACAACGTGCTTATGTTCCGAGTGACATGAAGGTGTTGAGGAAATTGACGTGCGCAAACAAGTCGCTGTGAAGGAGACTTCTTCCCACCTAAGTATTAGCGGGAGCCTTGGTGATCTGCTGACTTGATTAATAATGCAAAATCAAGGACAGTGAGAGCGGGGAAGGCAAGACCTTTGTGCAAGAGCAGAATAAAACTAATATGCCAATCAAATTTTGCCCAGGTGATGAGTGTCTGATTTCTGGTTAGTCTTTTGATTAGAAAGTGAAGCCACACCAGCCGCCGTGGCGAAGTGGTTAGCGTCGCCGACTCCTGCTGGGAGGTCGAATCCCATCAGTGTCGTGTGGATTTTTCTGCCCCGACTGGCTCCTACCCAGAGTTGAGTTTGCTGCAGACTCAGCTGGGAAGACTGGGACCATACAGTCGAGTTTCATCCACTTAATGGATACGTTTCTGAGAATGTCGCTCAAATTTCCTGACCAACACTGCAGGTGTCTGTATCTCTCGGGCCTGGTTGACGCCGGGATATATTATGAAAGGAAGCGTAGAGTACAGCCCTGTCATGTAGTCTCAGACCGAAATGGAAATCTGTGGCATCATCTTAATCATCCTCATTCTCATCGAACAGCATAAAAAAGTTTCAGATTCTGTGGCCCTTCATGCTCTACTCTCATGGTGACCTCAATTTCGATGTCCTCTCCACGTCTGTAGCCTTGGTTTGGTTCCGTCGGGGGTCACCGGTATCGGCGGGTCCATGGGGGCTGTCGTTGGACGGATGTGGTGGCGCCCTCCGGAGGGAGAGCTCACTCACGTCGGCTCCGCGACTAAGCAATTATTGTCGTCAATAGGGGGCTTAGTAGGTAGTGTCCTGCGTATGTTAGATCAGAACAGGCACCACTGAACACCACCTAAGTGACTCGGCAGCAGTGCAGTGTCTCCTCCAATGGGTTGCCTCTTGACGACTTGACATTGACTGCTCCCTGTGGATTGCCGGTGCCGGGGCTGCGGTGGGGGCCGACGGGCTGTGGCTGTGGACGGGGTGTCGGAATGAGCGGCGTGGGTGCACTGCCTCTGAGGTGGCGCAGAGATTGGGACAGCAAAAAAAAAAAAAAAAAAAAAAAAAAAAGAAAAAAAAAAAAAAGAAAAAAAAAAAAAAAAAAAGTGAAGCCACATCTAGACGTGCGTGCACCTTGGCTTAAGGCTGTCAGACCAATTGACATAGGCTAGAACACCAAGGCTACATCAAAATGTTGTTATGCTCTGCATAGTTATGCGGAGATTATCTTCAGTCGTGACAAGCCCCTAGCACAACATTATCAGTTTCCAAAATCACTCGAAGTCGGAGTGTGGCTGCCCACGTGGCGGGGCAATCTTACTTTATTCACAGCTAGACGGGAACTCTAGACAGTGCAAACTTGACTCGAAGGTCAAACCAATCCTGGATCATCCCGTTAATTCAGATCTGTACCAAAACATACATAAAATATATATATATATTGTCACATGGAAGAACAAAGAGGGTCAGAAGTATACTTTCATTTTTTCTTGTTAAACAACAACAAACCAACCACAAAACCAACTCGTGTACAAGTCAATTTTTAAGCAATACAAAATTGTATTTCTGCAAGGTTAAGTGAAAGTACGCACTGACTGAAAAAATGCTGCCTATGCACTCCATTGACAGAATACAGCAAATGCAAATTATCAATGTTTAAATCACCAGAAAATTGTCATATTCTATAAAAGTGCACAATTTCATAGATACTTGCCATTCATAACAAGTAACATCACAATGTTTAATTTACTGAGAAATTTCTAATAATAATAAATAATCTGGCTGAACAGATCTTAGATCTGCCATTTGATCCACACCACAGATCCACTCTCATCATCACACACACACACACACACATACACACATACACACACACACGTACGCACGCACGCACGCACGCACGCACGTACACACACACACGCACGCGTGAGCGACAAGACGATCCTGAGGACTGCTATGCAATCTGCTGCTGATCGTTTCAATGTAACCATAACTTGCCTGCAAAGAACACAACTTTACGTTTTTCTTATACTTAACAAATGCACACTTGTGTGTATGCATATGTTAAAATGATTGTGCGCGCACTTGTGTGTCTGCATCAGCGAGTGTATGCTGTGAGTGAGGAATACCTCAGGATGTCCAGCCATATACATCAAGGCCCAGTCCAAGGTCATTCGTGACGTGTCCACCCCGGCAGCAGCAAACAGATCCAAAAGCGTTTTTGTCACGTGGACGTTTGTAAACATGGCCATGACCTTGCACTCTCTTCCCGCTCAGCCTTTTTCTGAGCTAGCAGGATGCTGTCTGCCACATCACGAATGTTGTCAGGAGTGAAGCTCTGTCGGTGCTTTTCAATGTTTTCCTCAAGGTATTGCAGGATCTCAGACATGGAGGCAATAGCCACCTGAAACCTTTTCGTGGGCCAGTACTTCAGAAGAGGAATAACATCTTTCAAGAAATCCATTCCCAACTTCCTTATTAATTCTGTCAAAGAGCCCAGCCAGTCGGTGGATTGAAGGATCATCGTAAGGTTTGGCTTCCCCGAAACAGATGGAGTCGATGATGTGAAACATGAGGGTAGAGTTGTAAGGACAGGGGTCAAAGGGCCCAGGCTCTGATTCTATTCCGTCAGCTACTTTGGCCATGACCTCATGCACGACCCTCTCGAGGTGTGGCCCTGACATGTAGTGTGTTTCAGAGCACTGACGGCAATTTTGCGGTGAAGTTTCCAAGTCTGGGGAAAAGTCGGTGAAGGCGATGCTTTACACCCTTCACTCGTGATGTCCAAGGAATACAGGTACGGCCTGCCAGCGAAATCATTCCCTGCATCATAAAGGAAAGCATCTTTTCTCTTGTTGTGTCATCATCATCAATCAGGGGTACAAACCACAGACCAAAGATGGCATGCAAAATCAAAAGAAGTGCAGGATTTCAATTTGACATGATGTACACGGACTTCATTTCCAGTCATTCGCACATGCTGATCTGGTCTTGACTTTTTATCAGTGTGTGATCAAAACTGGACCCTAGCGCCGACATTTGAACTGTTTGTCGTGTCTGTATTGTACACGTTGAACCCTGAGATCTAAACTCAATCGTTTGTCAAGTCAGTGTATCATACAAGTGGACCAAGAAACCTGCATTTAATTGTTTGTTACGTCAAGGTACAAGTGGGCCAAGAGGCCTATATCTAGCTGTTTGCTATGTGAGTGTGTGATACAGGCTGGACCCTGAGGTTTAAACTCAATCGTTTGTGTGTGAGTAAGTGATACGAGATGGACCCTGAGGTTTAATTAAACTCAATCGTTTGCTGTGTGAGTGTGTGATACAAGATTGACCCCGAGTTTAAACTCTATCGTTTGCTATGTGAGTGTGTGATACAAGATGGACCCTGAGGTTTACATGACATTGGCTCTGAGGTTTAAACTCAATCGTTTGCTATGTGAGTGTACGAAACAAGATGACCCAAAGTCTACATGACATTATTTGTCACGTTATTGTATGTAAGAAGCTGGACAATGAGTTCTAAATTCAAATGTTCGTCATATCAGAGGGCAATACAAGCTGGACACCAAGGTATATAATAAAACTTCATATACCCTCACCCATACCCCCCTTCCCCATCACCATCTCTTCTTTCTCCCTCACATTTTTTACAACAAATAGAGAGTCACCATGGGCAAACAAGTCTTTACAACAACCAAAAAAATGGAGAGTGTTTACACTGGTTGTTTTCATTAGGATAAATGGTGGGGGGGGGGGATGGAGGGGGGGGGTTGCTCACTGTGTATCATAGAGCAACACAAAACACCCACCTTTCTGTACCAGAGCCTCATTGATGGAGTCCCAGTCGTTGAGCGTGACACACAGCACAGGGCCGAAGTAGACAGAGATGACAGGGCCCGTACTTCTCCTTGGCCCAGTGCTCCAGAGTGACGTAGAACGCTCTATCTTTGCTCCTCATCCACAGCAGGTTGCCTAGCAGCGGTAGCGGCCAAGGTCCTGGGGGGAGAGACGACGACGCTTCTTCATCAGCTGGTATGTCAGGAACCACACCACAGCTCCCACAACCAGGGCTTGGGTCATGGGTGAAGCAGGGATCCTGGCACTGACCGCTCTGACAGCGGTGACGGTGTGTTGACAGGAGTCATGAATTGCGTTCACAACATTACCATGACAGTGGACAGGGCCTGGAAACAGCAAACAACATGTACACTGTGATTAATACGTTATGAATCAGACCATTTCAGTTATAAAACTGTTAAGAGTGACATCCAAAACATTTCGTTTCTCAATGCTCCAGTGTAAACAGATTGACGGGAAGGGGTGGAGGTGTTGTCCTCTAGGGGATGGACTCGGAGTGCATTCTCTGTTAAAATCAAGAAGTAGTTTGTATATATTAAAATTCACCTCTACCCTTTCTCTTACTATTGGTGGAAGAAGTCTTAGCCGGGTTAGTTGCCTGGTGAGAGACATTCACCGGTGTCTTTCTGGTTGATTGACGTCATCACTTGATGTGGGCCTGTTGTTAGTCAGTTGTCCACTTAGTCACATCGTGGCATGGATTTGGGTGTAACAGTGTCGCAGGGTGTGTGAAAGTTACAAAACCTAGTTTGTAGGTGAGCGGTTTGGATCAAACTTGATTAACCCTCACATTAGCCCTCTGAACTTTCGGGAAAGTGTTTGTGCTCAGCCACCATAGGTGAGACTAACACAGATGAGAAACCTCTTCAAAGGAACGGTTCTTCGAAGGGTTTCGATTAGTGATTGCATCAATGACGTGGGCCAGATCTCGTGAAGCTGACAGAATTCCAGGCACTGCTCCTCCATCATGTTTTAAGAGTTCTGCAGAATGGACAACGGTGGTTGGCTGGGCTCTAAACAACATGAATGCGATAGTATGTTGTGAAAGCCTCTAGCCTTTCAACGCGTGGGCGATTTCAGTGACTTCTACGACTTCTTCTACAAGGGATATTGAAAAGTCATCCTAAATTCAACCGTACTTTAAAGTTCATCATGACGTGGTGTTGGTCGCCGCTAAGGCTGACTTCTGAACACGTTGTTGCTTTAGATCGATTGATGACAGACCAGTACACGTTCTGTACAAGAATACAATGTACTTGGCTGTAATACGGACTATTTTAGGAGCGCTATGTCCATCCACGGTATGTTTACACTCAACTGGTGTGCAAGCCAGATCCAAGTGATCATCACTGGCGAATTCAAGCAGGTGGAGTCCCCTCTTGCCGGTGTTTCCATTATGGTAGGGGGACTGCAGAAGTTTTTTTTCTTCAATCTATTTGGGCATCTAATCTCGGGCATTCTAGTCACCCCCTGAACGATGATGATGGTGGTGTCTTTCTTGTCAACCTTGCTGATGTCGTTGTTGTCGTACCCTGGCTAAAAGACTACAGGAATAATCCGAACAGCTGAAGTACTTGAACACTATGGTACAGATGCATCAGCTAAGGATGTGAACATTAAGTGTGTGACCGTTTTTGATTACCCCGCCACGTGGGCAGCCACACTCCGACTTTGAGGGATTTTGGAGACTGATGATGTTATGCTACGAGCTTGTCACGACTGAGGACAATCCCCGCATAACTATGCAGAGCATAACAACATTTTGATGGAGCCTCAGCATGCCAGTACATCGTTCCTTATGTTCATATTACCCCCCCCCCCCCCCCCTCCCCATGTACACTTACAATTTCAGCACTGGAGATATCATTTATCTCTCTGTACTTCTTCATTATTTCTCTGTCTGTGCTTCCTCACTAACTAACATTGGAAAAATCTATATAATTCCTGTAACTCGGAGCTGATTACCCCAAACTACTCAAATATTAAATAGATTAAAGAGTATTCGTAACAGTAGTTCAAGGAAGCAGACAACAGGTGCATTTCAGTTTGATGACATAACTTTAAATTACAAGGTAAATTGTGAAATATTAGGCATACACCCCAAGCAAATTAGTTTTTTGGCAAGGACAAGACACTGAAAGGCTTTGTGGCCTACACTATATTTAGATCCTAACACTGTTTGGACAAGTTAATTCCCTTTTAAGCCATTCTGCGGGGGGGGGGTAGGAGGGGGGGGGAGGATAATTAGATAAACCGTCTTCAGCATGAAGAGTAAAGAAAATAAACAGTCACATAAATACATCGTTTGAAAATTTGAAGACAATACCCATGAACATCCAGCAAGATGATATTTCATCTACAACTAGGGCTAATTGAAGCACCTGCTTTAATTTCATGGACTTTGATGAACTTAGCAGACATTTCCTCGAAGAGTACTTACGAATTTACAAAGATTAAAAATTGAACGTACTTCAGGCATCGTTTTGGGAGAAACTGAAGACATAAGGCTAAATGTATTGGACAATCAAAGACGAACTGGAATTCATCAACTTCTTCATTTATATTGCAGCTCCACAATTTCTTTCTCCTTTCAACAAGCTGTAGGCTATATAGTGTCGTCCATATCTATTTCAAGCTTTGTAGGAACAGGTTGGAAGAAAAAGTGTATGCCCGGTTTGCAGCAGTTTATATGGTTCAAGGTTACCATTAATGTATGTACATTAGTAACAGTGAAACAGACATTTTTCTTGTCTGAATACTTTGTCTGAATACTTTGTTAAGAAGGTCAAGTAGATGTTGTAGGAAACACACACACACACACACACACACACACACACACACACACACACACACACACGCACGCACGCACGCACACACACACAGCAAACAAAAAGACAAGGAAAATCACTGCAAACACAAGCAAGCAAATGAAAAGACTCTCTCTCTCTCTCTCTCTCTCTCTCTCTCTCTCTCTCTCTCTCTCTCTCTCTCTCTCTCTCTCTCTCTCTCTCTCTCTCACACACACACACACACACACACACACACACACACACACACACACACACACACACACACACACAAATGAAAAGACAAGGGAATCACTGTAATTTTTTTTTAATCTACCATAAATCTAATATAACTGATACAAAAACATTACAGAGACATCTTTTTGAAAAGAAAAATGGAATTGTTTGATTCATCAACGACTAGGACTTTTTTTCCACCAAGAGTCATTTGAGAGCCCTAAACTGGCCTCCGATCCTTTAAAATGTACTGTGTGATGCTGCATTTCTTCGCACGGACCAATGGATTAATCTGTATTACAGGCGTACTCACTCCACAACTTCGTTCATAAGATAAACACTCAAAATGACTGTCAACATCTATGATGAGAAAAAAAAAAAATGTATAGGTAGGCCATACGTTACTATGATGAACGTTACACTGAGACCTCGAAACTAAAACTTCAATGCAGACAGCTTTGTATTAATTTTATGTCATGGCTTTTCGTTGGTTCTCGCCAAATCAGCAGCAGCTACTAAGGTAAGGTACGTAATGTTGCTTACAGCCCAGCCGATTGCAAAGGGCCATATCAGGACTGTCACCGCATTTGAAGTCAACTCACAAGTCATTCATTCACGCAATCCTTTAAAATACATCTTTTTTAAAACACACACCCAAAATTTTGCTATCCGCTGTAAAATATCAGATCAGATGAAAATGTTAATCTCCCTCAAAAATTCGAAGATCACATCAGGCGGAATATCTCTGAACAGTAGCCTACTACTGATGATCGTGTTCGGTACTATAGTAACGTATATTCAAGACAACGAACCTTTCTTCATTTTCGCGTTAAGCTTAACTACAGAGAGAGAGAGAGGGTAGCCTACTGTATACCATGCAAGTCATTGATGTAAGCTTAATATGTCTATACAAAGTGAACTGACATTTTATTTTGTCTTGATAAACATATTTCAGTCAATTTGCTGTCATTATTCTTAGTTGTGGTGTTCCAAGTTTATTGCACACAAAATCGGACATATGTGTAAACTGTAGGCCAACTTTTCATCCCTATATTCAGAAGAGATATTATAAGCTTTATAAGAAAATGTTTCACAAACAACATACGGGGGGGGGGGGGGGGGGGGGGGGGGGGGGAGAAAATTTGTTGCAACTTCTATAATGAAAGTGCCGAGCTTTATTTAGCATAAGCGATTGACAGATAAAAAATAATGTAGAGACATTATATTTGAAGGTGAGTAAGACAACACGATATAGTTGTCATGTTATAGGAAGAAGGTATAAGGAAATTGTTCAAAGCAGAGGCGCGAAGCTTCCTCACGTTATGCCCCTGAGTCTCCATGCTAAACTTAGGTACTTACTTTCAGACAGTGAAAAACACAGACAATTACTGTGCGTACGTGCGCCGTCGGCCGCTCGAACAATGGAGGTTGTACTTTTCAAATGTCAGCTGTTCTAGTTCATGCTCAGACGCAACAGCGCTTGTTCGTTGTTTACGCCCTCGGCTTTATGGGTAACTGAGTACCGAAACTTCTCAAGTCTAAAAGCAAGTTGACATGTTAACTTCAACAAAATTGTATGCACTTATGGTTGCACACATTTCATGAATAACGTACAGAAAACCGTCATGGATGTGACTGACTTTGTTAATAATCCATATTCTGCATGTATTCACGCACGTAAGCCTACAGCTAATATCCAAATACACACACTTTCCCTCACGTAATGCCAAATTCAACAGAGGGGAGAAACACCTTACGTCTGGCAGCGATTGTACTAAGACTCAACAGTGTTGTTGCTTACGCTAGAGGATTTATGGGTGCTTTAGCACCTAAACTCCATGGCGCTAATGATCAAGTTGACCTTTCTTACTTTCGTGTCCTGTTCTCTTACACAAATAATGCATGCTAACTTGTGACACACAGACTCTGTATATTGCTCTTGGATGTGCCAAACGTGAACACAAATACAGACAGATAGATATTGACGTGAAGACGCAGACACATACGCACATAAGCTTACAGACACGTACACAAGCACACATACCAAGGCGCACGCGCGCGCGCGCGCGCGCGCACACACACACACACACACACACACACACACACACACACACACACATATATACACACACGCGCGCGCTCGCGCCCGTGTGCGCGACCGGCACGCACACACACACACACACATACTGACCTGCATATGATTCCATGCATTAACACATACCCCCCCCCCCCCCCCTCCACACCACACACACACACACACACACACACACACACACACACACACACACACACACACTGTCAGGCTTTTTTTTTTTTTTAACAGAGACAGACAGACAGACAGAGAAACAGACAGACGGGGATAAAGCAGAGAAGTAGAGGGTAGTAGTGGTGATCACAAATGGGACCAACTTTGCTGGATATTGCGCTGGTTTGCGCTACAGGTCAGACTGAGGTGGTCTGCACTTTCGTGCCGTCTGTCAATGTTCACAGATAGCGTAGTTTGCGTGTCATCGACCGACACTACTGGCGTAGTTTGTGTGTCAGTGACTGTCACTGATGGCGTAGTTTGTGTGTCAGTGACTGTCACAGATGGCGTAGTTTGTGTGTCAGTGACTGTCACTGATGGCGTAGTTTGTGTGTCAGAGTCTGTCATTGATAGCGTAGTTTGTGTGTCAGAGTCTGTCACTGATAGCGTAGTTTGTGTGTCAGAGTCTGTCACTGATAGCGTAGATTGTGTGTCAGTGTCTGTCACTGATAGCGTAGTTTGTGTGTGTCAGAGTCTGTCACTGATAGCGTAGTTTGTGTGTCAGAGTCTGTCATTGATGGCGTAGTTTGTGTGTCAGTGTCTGTCATTGATGGCGTAGTTTGTGTGTCAGTGACTGTCATTGATGGCGTAGTTTGTGTGTCAGTGACTGTCACTGATAGTGTAGTTTGTGTGTCAGTGACTGTCACTGATAGCGTAGTTTGTGTTTCAGTGACTGTCACTGATAGCATAGTTTGTTTCAGTGACTGTCACTGATAGCGTAGTTTGTGTGTCAGTGACTGTCACTGACAGCGTAGTTTGTGTGTCAGTGATTGTCACTGATTGCGTAGTTTGTGTGTCAGTGTCCATGACAGCGTAGTTTGTGTGTTAATGAGTGTCACTGACAGCGTAGTTTATGGGTCAGTTCGTGTGCATGCCTCTGTCTGTCATGGAAAGGGCAGTTTGTGTGTAACTGAAAGAGTTTGTTCGTTTGTTAATGTCCGTCTGTCTGTCTGTCATTGAGTGGATTGTGTATCAAATTACATCGTGGAAAATGTAGCTCATGTATCAGTGTTTGTCACTGAAGGTGTAAGTTGAGTACCAGAGACCGGACCCGGGAAGATCATTGATGTGACTGAGGAAAAACAGGCAAGGAAACCAGAACTAACCACTGGGGGAATGCATGAGCACACTGGGAGTGAAGTCTAAGGTTGCTGCAGCTTTCCTATCCTAACCCAAATTCTTCATCCACGAGTTGAGGCGATCTCTGATGTCACAGCGGTGCAGGCTGAGTATGACCAGGGTATGGCTGACTCCATCAAAAGCTTTGGAGAAGTCGAGGACTGCTGTGTTTACTTGGGTTCCTTCTCTCCACCTCTGCTGTGGTTTCATCGACGTATCCAGGGAGCTGCAAATCGCACGGTGGGTTGCGTCAGTAGCTATGCCACACTGGGCAGAGAATGCTGTTGTTCTCACAATGGGATCTGATGTGGCTGGCAATGATGTCTTCCAGGAGATTTCAGGCCGTGCATGCGAGGGAGATGGGGCGGCAGTTTACGAGAGAGAGAGAGAGAGAGAGAGAGGAGACGTGTCCTTTTTTTTTTTAAAAATTATTTTTCTTTCCTTTTAGTCAATTGCGTCGTTTCAATATTTTCTGTAAATTTTTGTTCTGATGAATATGCGTATGCAAATAAACTACACATTGATTGACCTGCATGGATATGCGTGTTTGTTTGGGGTTTTTTTTTTTTTTTTTTTTTTTTTTTTTTCCCTCAGTTCTCTGTGATTGTGCGTTTTCTTTTCTAAACCCACATAACAATGACTGCCTACCTGTTATTCTCTCCTAACCACCAAACGGGAGAAGAGAAATCAACATTGTTAACTTTGACAGGGCTGCGCAGTCATGTACCATAAAATGTCCGTGACCATTGACAAGCACGCACTTACTCACACACAGAATGTATGTGGTAAACATGCTATACTGCTCCAGGATACACCTCACATCAACACAGACGAACACCACACACACAAGCCAATGCAGGAACACGCACATATCCATATAGTGAACAAACTGGCCACACACACACACACACACACACACTTTTTACGTGCACTCTCCCATGCAAGTTACACGTAATCCATGTTCCTGCACAGTTGATGAACTGTACAAAACTTTGTGTAAGACATGAACTCGGTAAGAGGAATCTAAGCAACAGTCTCCAATTAAGCCTCATTCTATCTACAATCCACTTTGTCACTGTTTATCTAGCTTCTATCCAAGTTGAAGAAAATCTGACATGGAAAGATGCGGAATCGGCGACCAGACTGCCTAACCTTCACCAAATGTCATAGGTATTAAATGACCCAAACTGGTCAAGCCATGATTTTCACTTCATGTCAATATTTATGCTCTGCTCGAAATGTTAAGAGAAAAACGTGTGCCTTAAGTAGACTGAACAGGTATTTTGGCTTTTGAATGTGAACTGTACACACTTCTCAGCCCACCAACAAATTTTCAACAGTTTCACCTGCCTGCATGTTTGTACTTCTGCAGCTTTTGCTTCCCAATACTGATCTTGTTCTGTATAGTTCTGAGCCACTGCTGTAGTCCAGCTCAGGTGGTCATGACTGGAGGTTGACTGCTTGTCATGCAGCCACTTATGATGAAATGTTGCGCGTGTGCGCTCGGAAAAGTAATCTGTTAATGTAGTTATTTTTGTTAGACCTGTCTACATTTTAGGAACTGGTACTGGATGTATTATGTCTAGTGTTGTAAATGTAAAAATGTGTGTGTGTGTGTGTGTGTGTGTGTGTGTGTGTGTGTGTGTGTGCGCACACACATGCTCATACATGTGTGTGTACACATGCATGTGGGTTCTTGTTTGTGTATCGAGTAGAGTGTGTGTGTATGTTTGTAGTGGGTGCCTGATGGGGATTGAATTGAATGGAGTGTCACATAATTCTACAGCAATGCACAGCAAACTAGAATTTGCACCATGTAAGCACTGGTGTTATGACATTACTTTGTTGTTGTTGTTGAAACACCTTTGGAATTTACAATGATAGTAAAATAACTGTCATGCACCTATGCCTGGTGTTGGCTGCTACCTCTCTTTCCTGGCTAGTGAGAGGGTGCATGTTTTTGCAAAGGTAAATAGGATTGATGACAGGTGTCTTTGTTTACAAAGTCAAGGACCCTTGAAGAGTTGACAGTAATACACTGTTGTGGGAAATGCAATGTGCCGCTGTTATTTCAGTAATCAGTTGCACATACTGCAGATGTTTACAGTATATGTTGACCCACATACGTTTCTCAAATTGAGTGTAATTTTTGTTCCAAAAGCGAACAAAGTGTTGTATGCAACTCCAAATTAATGCTGCTTGCAGTACCCATTCACATAGCTGATGTGCAGAAAAGAGGCACATGGTACAAATAATTTTCCTTACTAAGAAAGGTACAAACTTGCCTGTCATTCCTACCCTGACATATGACACAGTCGTGATAACAGAGGAAATGTACAAAAGCGAACAAACTTTTAATTCAAATTGGATGTAGTTTTTTAATCTTGAGCATTGCCACACATGTTACACAGGTAACCTCTCAGTGTATTTGATCTACCATATAAACATTTGTTTGGGGGACTTTCGCTGGTTATTCTACGTGCTTCTTGCCTGAGTCTGCAACAGGCGAATGGACACCAGAAGCGTGATCAGTTTGTAGTTATGTGCCTTTGTTGCACATGGGGAGCAACGTTATCTTCCTTGTTCTTATGCTTACTGCAAATGTCTTCCCACCACACAAAGACCATTCTTGTATCAAAAGTTGTCTTTCCACTGAAATTTATCAATGCTCTGAACTACTTAAGTCCACAAGAAATTTAAACACACAAATTATGCGGCAATTCATTTTGAGAGCTTCTGCATGCTGGTATGTGGAAAAGCTTTATTCTTTTCCTTCTCATACAATATTTTTGTATTGTGTAAATGTTTCACAACAATATTGTTGAATATCAATATTTGAAGTGAAAATACAATGTGGCTGGTGATACATTATTTATTAAGTTTTGGGGGGAACCCCCTTTATCAAAACCCCAATAGATAACTTCCCTTTGAAGAAGAGCTTTCTGTCAAATATCACCAAAATAGTTTGAATATGCCAATGTATGTGTTCATTTGGCATTTCTAGAACATTCAAAGCGTTTCCTAATCAAACTATTCCTGATTTCATGGAAAGAAAGAAAACATGAGAGACAGAACAAATGTTGGAAGGGGAGTGTCATAAGCACAAGGGGTCTCTAAAATGTTAGGTTTATCCTCAAACAAGCCATTCAATGAATAAATCGATGCCAAAAATTAAACAAGACACAATATTAGACTATCTTTTGTCACTGCACCCCTTCTCTATAAGTCTTGTCTTGTCTTGTCTATATGTAATGGGTTGTTCATACTTTGTATCTGTGCCTGTTTTGCATGCAAACGAGATATTGATCATGCCATTAAACCATTTTCATTCCAGATCTGTTCCTTTGCCTATAGTCTTTGGACAGACTTTCTATTCTCCACAGTAAAGATCTTATTCATTTTAGATTTCAAGATGGTACTGCCACGTTATTCCTATTCTGCAAAGTGTTCTTACTTCCAAGCGGAGGTACACGTCTGGAAATGAATTATCCTCAATTAATGGAAGAGTGGATGTCTTATCTTGTATAATTTGCAACTACACCAGATTTTTGTGAACATCAATGCGAATGCATCCAAAGTCCATGAGGAGACAATCAGGAATACTGAAGAAACATCAACAACATTCCCTTGTTTCCCCACTCCATCTTTCTCTCTCTGATTCCTCTTTGCTTTTACTCCAGAAGGTTTTTTTTTTTTTTCGATTGTACTAAAGTTTATGGCCATCACATTTTGTACAGAATGTTGTGCAGACCATACACAAGTCTTTTTGTGTTGACCAACAGGTGTAGTACAAAACACACAGGCCCCCTACAGACTCATCATAATAGAAAAGAAGAAAAGTCAGGTAATATTTCACACAATGTATGTATGACAACACTTCTTTTTAGCTTGATTTTGTGATATTAGTCATCACTGCTTTGTACTACCAACACTATGAAAAATCTAACGAGTTTGATAACAATAATAACTAAAAGGACTCTCAGGAGAACACAGCGCAGACCTCTCTGCCTGGATTAAGCAGTCTTCTGCTTTGAGGATCCTGGCTGCAACCCCCATCCGCTCTAAACCTTTTCCCTTTGTGTATGTTACCAATTAATCTAACAACCCCAAAATTGTTCTTTGAATTTCCAGCAATGTTTCTGGAGAAATTGACAAAAATGTCAAAATTGCATAACCTTGCAATGTCAAAGTAAGATGAAAATCCCTGAATCTTCCTTTCGATTGAGATCCATACATGGGTCTGGAATAGCTCAGTTAGTAGAGCGCCTGACTCGCAATCCAAGGGTTGCGGGGTTCGAATCTCCACCAAGCTGTTTCAGTACAGGGGGATTTTTCCCTCAGAGTTAACATTGGTTGTGACTCCATTTCCTCTACAGTCCTTTGAATGAAACTATAAACCAAGGTTCCGTGTGTGTGAACGCACGCATAACATCTTGCACACATAAAATCCATCACCAACTTTCGGAAGAGAAGGCCAGTTTGGCTGTTGGATGCACCTTCCCCGAAGATGGAGTATGGATGCCTAATGGTGGGATAAAAAACGGTCATGCACACAAAACTCCACTCCCTTTGTTGGGTAGATGGGATTAATTCTTGCCTGTCCACATAGACAGCGTCCGCAGGAGTATCAGCCTGCGTACGCAGAAGAAGAGATCCATACCAACATTTGATCTTTTTCTCTCTGTGCCACCCACACATGGGCAGGAGCATGATTCTCCATTCACAAGCTGCCTAGCATGGTGCGGCACTGTTCCAGTGTACAGCAATGCATAAAACCCTTTTCTTTGTACTCTGAAGCTAATTTCACCCAACATACTCAAATCTATCTTTTTCAAAAGACCGTTTATCAAACTAGTCTGGAAATCTAATACAGACATTTTAAAAGGAAAAAAAAAAAAAGGAAACTGCTAAACATGCTATGTGAACAATGGTTGTAACCATAAAAATTGCATGTACACAGTGAACGACTAGCTTCACCATATACGTAGGGAAGGAGTTAGTGGCTTCATCTTTGGGCCACATTCCATCTTCCCACCTAGTCCTGACAGGAAGAGGTTGGCTACATTTTAGCATAATCTTGCTGGTGGAGAAAAAAAAAAAAAAAAAAAAAAAAAAAAGCTGACAGACATGGTGGAGGTAATAACAGTAAATACACTCATACACCTAGACAAAACTGATAAAAGTTGAATCTTTCAATAGCAGTGCCCACATATCTACAACAAAGACCGATCTCAGCTGACTTTGTAATAATACTACACATATCAGAGTGACAAAACTGATTTCAGGTGACTTTACTCACGTCAATATACTCAGTACTGTACATTAGACAGATGAAGGTGTCTCAGCTGACTGGCCATGTCACTCAATTCAAGTGGCAAACAACACACAAACGTCTTCAGCGCTAGGAAGTAGATTAACAAGAAACATTAATGAAGATCCAGTTCATACTCTTTCCCCATATGAGAAATTCAGTTAGGGTCTAAGCAATCTGTTTTTCTTAACCAATGAGATGACATTACAGTAATAAAAAGTTTTCTGGAATTGTCAGAGAATTCTCTATTTTTAGATTTTTTCCCCCCCAGAATGACTAAACCAAAAAAGGAAAATAACAAGGGAAAGAGTTTGGAATAGAGATAGTAAAGAGCATGGAAGGTAGAAATTAAGAAAACAATGACAAAAGGAGTCAACATAGTGTGATACTATCTAATTATGAGTCAAAACTTCTTCAGCTACAGAGAGGCATTGCCATTTTCAGAGATTTTTCCATGGCTAATTCCCCAGCCTGATATGTGCCAAAATTATGTCAACTGAATTGGAATAAACAACGATCAAAGCTGTTGTTATCGGACTTAACTAGTACTACAATGTGACTGATGCACATGTTTACATGGATTTTTGCTACTTTGTTTATATGACACTGTCAGAATGTTCATGAATATAAGCCATCATTGTTAAACTCATAAATGCTACATTATCACCCAAGCATAACTTTGAAAATGCATCCAAACGCTCAATGTCTTTGTTATGTACCTTCATGTCTGAATAAAAACATGTTGAAAAAACAACAACAATTTTTTGGTGAACAACTGAAACAAAAACGTGCAAAACACTTGTCACATTCTGTACTGTCTGTCCTGTGTGGAATTTTTTCTTCCTTTCCAGTTCAGTTTGTAAGACAGTGAAATCACAGACAAACTGAATTCAAACACTATAAATGATAATGAAATATCCTGGTGCAATATTCGGACATAATGTAAAGCTCGGTGAACTTCAGAATGTTTTTCTTAACCTTCTTTTGTAAAAGCAAACAAAAAAGAACAACACCACAGAAAAAAAAAAATCGCAGACACATTGATGCAACCATCACACACACATACACAAATTCACCCATCGAAACATGCAGTCACAATACTTTAATATCTCTCCAGCCAAAATTTTCACTTCTCTTCAGCTCATCTCTCCCGTTCCTCTTGCATACTCTACTTGCATTCTACCATCTGATTCTCGCTCTTGCTCTCCTTCTCCATCTCTTAAGGTTCCTCAACATTGCACACATGCAAACAATTATAGTGAAAAAACACAATCCCCCCCTCCCACCCCACCCATCCCCCAAAAAAAAAAAACACACACATATCAGGCTAACTAGTACAAGTTTCAAAAGAGATACTGTTTGACCAGGTGGATTCTGAAGGCCATTTAAATCCTGATGTTGACTGTATTACACATTTCATAAAGTACACAGAAGCTGAAAAATAAAACGTAGATTCAAAATGCCAGTTTGGTGGAAATCATATTTGTGCAGACATGTGCATATTAAATTCTTTAGCAACCAAAAAGTAAGCTTGTTTCCGCTGAATATTTCTATATAGTTCCACTTAAAACGTTTGTCTCTCAAATTCTCTAATCATGTGTTATCACTGAAAAAAAAAAAATTTGTTTCAACCACAAACTAACAGATCTAAATAGCAGGAAACAGTCTAAACAACACATTACAGTACTGTGAGAGCAAAGGTTAAGGACTGCCTGTTTCACTGTTAAAGATCAAGATACATGCACAAACACTAAAAAAAAAAAAAGTGATTAATGAAATGTCACCTGAAAACTCGTCACATTCAGCCATTTTGAATTTACGCTTTATTTTGAGCCCCCTGTATAGCGAATGTGTCAAAACTAGCACTGAACTGCCGAAGAAAAGGAATGCTGTTCATCAAAGATCTGAAACAATTCATATTATGGTCAGCTGGGGTTTCCCTTCACCTCCCCGCCCGACGACTCCTCACTGGACTCAGACTGTGGAGGATTCTGGGATGCCAGTTTAAGTCTGATGATTTCTTTCAGCTCCGCAGCTGCTTCTGGGTTGGCATCCATCCACATTTCTGATGTGTTTTTCTGCAGCCAGTCAGAGCTCTTGATCTGCCGATGCAGCAAGCGAACTTGGTCTTCTCTTTCTCCTGCTTGACCTGTCATTGAAGAGAAAAAAAATACTGAGAGAGACAGAGAGAGAGAGAGAGAGATGTGGTGTGTGTGTGTGTGTGTGTGTGTGTGTGTGTGAGTGAACTCAATTTTTGCTCTTTCTTTACTGCTTTGCATCGCTTTCCCTTTTTGTTTTCCAAAAAGAAATTATATGCTCTTACCAAAATCTTCCCCCCTTCCCCCATATACTTAACTCACCAAGATGGATACTCTGTTCTAACTTGGGTGCAGTGAGCTAGAAATACAAGTACATAGATTTATCCTCCACAGCTTCCTGATTCCCTTAATGATGTGTCAGTGAACACTTCCATGAGCTTACTTCAGTTTACCCAAGACTTTTTCCAAGAAAACAATCAGTGGTGAGCAAAGATCTGATAATACCAGACTGGCACGTAGCTATCAAAGTGGGAAAAGACCTTTCCTCTCACCTGCCAGACAAAACAGGATGCAGATGTAAAAAGAAAGATCGGTGTACCCTAAGCAATGAGGCTATCTCCTAGCGACAAAATCCAAAGCACTTAGAACATAACTCAGAACTATTAACCAACAGACAACTAAAGCCAGAAAACAGGAAAGGAAGAAAAAAAAGTCAGGATCGAAAACAAAGGGCTCAGAGAAAATTGACAGCTTTGCTATAACATCCTTCCACATATAGCGCCAATCATAAAATGAATATTCAGAGGACATGACTGTGATACCTAGACTATGAACACAGTTTGGTTGCTGAACCTAAATAATTCCAAGAAATCTCACTTGGAACTGCGAGAACAAAACACACTATGCTTGACCACACTTGGCCTTAATGAGAGTGGAGGCCAAAGTGTCCAAGCTTCCTGGTGCTATTAAGAACCCGGAGCTTGATCAAGGCTGTGACCGTGTTCTCTAGGTAGAATGGAGAGATGGACCTACATGTCAGTGTCACCATGCTGTTCACAGCATCCCAGAGGAAGAAAGAAAGACAAGCAGAATCAGATACAAGGAGGAGTCTGGAGAAAGCCATGGTGCTAACAAGACAATAAAGGAGCTGACCAGCCTAAGGTCTGGTCGATGGCTGGTAGAAAGATGTCAAGTCTCTATGCCTGGCAACAGACAAGGCTCACCAACTCACAATGGCAAGAATCTGCTCATGTAAGCCCTGTGCTGGAACATAGTGCAAACAAAAAGCGCATACATATACCTAATGACCTCTAAAGGTTGGATTCAGGTGGAACGCTTTGTCTGTGCACCAAACATGCAACACAGACCTGGTCAGAGGAATATTTTCCTAGTCATCTAGAATGTCATACTGGGGGAGCAACTGCTTCCAAACCACAGTATGAATCAACCAGATCTTCCAACCCAGACTTGATCATGTCTGTATTGGTCAGTGGGGAGGGAGGAAGAGGAGGGGGGAGCAGCTGAAGGTTTCTCTGTCAGGAATAAGAAATGAACTGATAAGCAACACCAAACCATCGATGATCTCTCTTTTTCGTTTCTATCTTTCAAAGTGTAAAAAATCCTGCTACAGTGCATGAATCCCAGCTGAACCAAAGCGACAAATCAACAAATCTTGTGAGTCAGCTCCTTGAACTGAATCAACTCCAGAGGCTCAAATCACAGGCTGCATTTAATTTTGACAATCTTATAGTTAGAAGATGAAATGCGGGATAAATAATGGTGATTTGTAATTGCCAATTTGTTTTGCACATTTTTTTTTAAAAAAAAAAAAGACTAATGTGTCTCTATGAAAACCCTGAAATTGTAACCAGTGGCAAGTTACAAAAAAAAAAAAAAAAAAAAAAAAAAAAAAAAACCAAACCAAACCAAACCGATGAAAAAAAGAATTACAATCTTATAGTGTAATACAAAACACTTCATTTCATTTAATTCTTGTTAATTAAGCTTGAGCAGCCAGCAGGCTAACAAAGTAACATGACCAATATAAGCTGTTTCCTGATTATGCCACATAAACATTATAAAAGAAGAAAAGTTTTTCCCTGCAGAAATCCAAATGGTGAGAGGTTCACTAGCTTTCCATCCTCTCACTGGATCTTTCTCAGGCTGGCTGTGATACTGGCTACGCCTGGAAGGTATGACCTGTGGCCAGTACTAAATGGTGCGAGCACTACTCTGCAACAAGCTTTCATTGCACTGAACAGCACTCACATCATGTGATGTAGTCACTTTCCAGGTGCCAGCTGCAATCATGAATCTGTTTGAAGACCCTATGACAGAATCAAAGGCTAAATAAGTAACTTAACTCAGGGATATCTGCACATAAAAAAATCTTTTGTCATATCAGTTTAGGTCTGTGTGACTTACCATTGCATGAAGCTTCAGCACCTGATGCTGTGCTTCTTTTTTGTTCCCACTGCCTGTTTGATCTCCACTGGCTTGTGCAGTAGACATGTTTCCTGCGCACAAACACACACATGAATGTACCATGAAATGGGCTGAAAAACGATAAGTGTGTGACAAAGGTGGTAGGTTATTGCAGTGAAACATCTATATATTTGTTAAATATATTTTCTTGAAATAACGACTTTTTGTTTGCTGATTTAAGCTGAGAATTAGTTCCTGATGTACATAAGATCACATCTCGCTACCTGGAAATACAACTGCCGTAATTGATTGTTTGCATTTTTGAGATTTTTGGTGTACTATAAGAGCAGGCCAAAGGGGCATAATGTATCCAAGTCCCAATCAGATTATCCTGAAAATAAACATGCTGTACTCAAAATACTTGTACCATAACTCGGCTCGGAGTATATCTTGTGGGGATAAATAATCAGTTTTTTTAGTCTCCTGTAAAATTTGATTTTTAGACTTATGGCAGGTGTATTTCCGGGCAGCAATATGTTCAAAACATATATTCTGAGGTGACTGGAACTGGGGCCCGACTCCGACAGGCAATCCTTGCTCCAAAAAAAGTGACATCCAGATCTATACTAATACATTTCAAGTGCATGGTAATTTTTCTATGTGAACCCTAATGGGGGAAGAGCAGTCACCACTGGATTCATTCCATGAATGACAGAAGAATTTTTAAAGTAACAGTTCATTTAGATTTAAATAATTATTTAAAACATTGTTGTCATGCATGATAAATCATTGTGAAGTTTTTATCATAAACAGTGGCAGCAAATTTTTCTTGTAGATTTCTACTGTCCATGTTTTTTTTAACAGCTGCTATTTATCATCTACAATTGGTCAGATGGTAATTACTGGATATGCCATTGCTGGAAACTCTTCAGTTGGTGATAAAATCTGCCTCCAAACAGAAAAGTAATGTACAAATGTGCAAATGTTCATTTAATTTATAGTTGCTCTGGTTGTAGTGTTGTACATCCCAACGGACCAGAAGACAAGTGGCAGAGAAGAACAAAAAATTACAGGCATTAGAAAAGAAATCTTTTAGAATTCATATCTGATAAATATCACTAACTGTAATTGAGCTGAAACTCACATATATGTAATGTGTATTGTTCTTTTCATTGTAATTATTAGTGGGTAAACATTTGATTCTGATTCTATGTTAGAACAATTGTGGCCAATTTCGCATCTGTGTACATGTATTTACAGACGACTTTACAATGAGAACTACTCATCCCTTTTATATGGCAAGCCTTATGATTATATTTAATGAGCTAATCCATGGACTGAAGCTGTTACACAAAAAAAGAGCAACAACATGTATTATCCATTCTTGAACAACACGTCACATCACCAGAGCGGATAGCACATCTGCGGCATTTTGTGTCAGCATGAAGAAATCAATCCACTGGCAATTAGACGGTGAAGGGAGTGGGCATTCGGTATTATCTTACGCAAATATATGGTTGGAGAACAGAATCTGAGCTTCTTACCATCAAACAGTACATTTGATTCAACAACAGACGCCGTGCCTTTGTAAACAGGAGGTTGTGACAGCTGAGTCACTGGACTGCTTCAAGTCCAGGCTGGCCTCCCATCTTTAGAACCTGAAAACACACCCCCCCCCCCCCCCCTTCCCCACCACTCCCAACCCTCCCCCCTTACCCTCCTCCCCCCCCCCCCCCCCCCCCCCCCCTCTTTTTTTTTCAAATCCTCACAACTGCTAAATCTTCGGCAATCTCCCCAAATACGACAAAACCATCAGCAAAATGATGTTGGTCGTACAAAGGATGAAGAAGAAGAAGAAGAAGAAACTGGCATTAGTTCTACTGTGGCTCGTAACCTACGTCCGCCCTACCACAAACTGACCAAGATCTTGGGTGGAAAGAAACTATAGTATGGAGGGCAGAGGGGATACGATAAGTAACCTTCCCAGAAGATGAAAGCTTACCGGCCTGACAAAAAGTTTACAAGTCGTTGCTAAGAAGAAACCCCAGTCCAATTTGTCAAGACAGAATGTCGCCCGTGTCCCACCAATGCAGACACACCAAAGGTAGATAATTCTCAATGACAGGGTCAGATGGAGTGGTCAGAATTCGGGGTTACGGCAGATGTCAAGTAACATAGTTTGAGTAAACAGAAATCGCCCAGCTTCTGTGGAGAAAAAAAAAAAAAAAAAGAAAAATAAAAAAAAAAAAAAAAGAAAGAAAGAAAAAGATTTTTTTTTAAGTGAAAACGAAGACTTTATCCTTGGATTTGGGTTTTAATGAATAAGTTCAATTCTAGATGCCAACAAGGACTGTGGGAAGGAGTTTTGGACTGCTTATATGTTGTTACGCTCTTGTTGGGGCACATGGATTTCGGAGTGAAAAATTTTAATGACATAAAAGAAAGGGGGTGGGGGGGGGGGAGCACATGACAGTCCCCATGCACACACTCACTTGCACTCACAGACAAACATGCACCCCGCATGCAACAACACATCTGACTCCTTTCTTTCAATACAACAGACTAAAACACGATTCTAAATTAAAAAGTTTTTTTTTCTTCCTTCTATTCGCGCCTCACATCTTTTGGCGCGAGTTTTGCTATTTTCTCTTAAATAATAATTTCCTTTTTCACAATATGCTATCCAAGAACATGCCACAACACTAATATAATTTGTTTCCCCTTTTATACAAAGTGTTAACACTATTCTCGCAGAAGTACCTCATTTCATTCATTTTACAATCTTCTTCTCAGGTGATACAGGCGACCAACTTGTTTCACATAAACAACAATCCATTCTGGGTTCACAAACACCAGTTTTCTTTAAATTTTCCAACTGTGGGGGGAAAAAACTCCTCTTTCTTTGCAGTTACCAGAAAGATATATCCATCCATAGAGGGCAATCTTTCAATTACAAAAAAAAAAGTATAGAATCTTTCAAAGAGGCCAATCCTTCAATAACAAAGATGTACTTTTCCCGTGAGGACAACCATTTCATCAATTTTCCAATAAGTCTAAATCAAAATTTCTCTCAACAGCAGACATTCTTTCCTACGGAGGGAGTTCCTTATGACCGCAACTCCTGTCTTTACTGACAATCCAAGGCCTGTAGCTCCTGAAGCATCTCAAGGGCTGCGAGTACAAAATGATACCTCCAAAGTAGGCTCATAGGATGCTTGCCCTAGAAAGACAAGGTACTGTATTACTAACCTAAAATAATAACTTACTTGGATATTACTTGTGACGATCGATCACAGGATCCACGTCTTACCTATCGGGGATGTGTGAAAGGGGTAGAATTTTGAAATAATTCCGATCACGGTCAACACGAGAATAAACGATCGAAATTCAAGATAGCAATAAAAAGCTTGTATTGAGAGTTATCAAATATGTTCAAAACATCCCACACTTAGCCTAGGACCAATTATATAGGCCTACGAGCCCATAAATAGTTGAGAGTTTAACTCTCTCTGTCTAATTTTCTAAGTCAAACTTCTTCGTCCTCTTCTTGTCCCCCCCCCCCCCCCCCCCCTCTCTCTCTCTCTCTCTCTCTTAGCTAGACCGCTGCTTCCGCCCAAAATGACAAGCTCTCTCTCTCTCTCTCTCTCTCTCTCTCTCTCTCTCTCTCTCTCTCTCTCTATTCCACAAGAGTACAAATCACCATTGAAAAAAAAAAAAAAACCCTGACCACTGAGAAGCAAGCACCCTATGAAGTTGAGAATGAGGGGCGAGAATCATGTCGATTGTGCTTACACATAAAAATAAATGAAAACTTGGGTCCGTACCTATCTGTATGTATCAAGGGCTGAACTCTACACTAAGTTTGTCTTATTGAGGGCTGGTGTGTTAAGATATATTACATTTAGCTTTGAGCGTTATAGTGAATCCATAGCGTTTGGGACCTGATTTTAAATCTGTGGAATAAACATGTTATGCAAGTTCTCGCGTATTTTTTTTTTTTATTTTTGTTTGTTTCTTTCTTTTGTTGGTTTCTCTATGAGCTAAAGATTGCTCTAACATTTTCCTAATCATATTAAAACTCTAAATGGTCACTTCCAACGAAAAATGAATGTTGATTCATTTGGTGTTATGTTTTTTTTTTTTTTTTTTTTTTTTTTTTTTTTTTTTTTTTTTTTTTTGGGGGGGGGGGGGGGGGGGGGGGGGGGGAGCAGTACTGGACAGTGGTTCAAAGCCTAAACCACATCTTTTCGAGATTTTTTGCTTCACCATTGTTTACAGCACTAATAAAGACAATATATATGTATGTATATATGGAAAAGTGGTTGAGACAATGGGCAGGTGAAGATTAAGTAAAGAGAGGAAGAAGGGGGTGGAATTGGGACGAGAAAGATAGGGGGCCAAAAAGGCTGTCAGAGTTGTATCTTGGTCAGATTCCAGCGCATCCCTCCTCCATACCCCTCCCCATCCACTTCCCTTTCCCCTCCTCTCATTCGCCCATCTTCCTTCGTCACCCGCTTCAAAGATACGGGTGGAAGTACTTAGCGCTTTGAGTCATCGTTCTTGCTAAGCGTACACTGTGCGTTTGGGTAATTCCGCATATTTCAGGAAAATGGTTGTTTTCGACGTCTGCAGTCAAATTGTATTTTACTTGTTCCCTCAGCCTTTTTGTTAATACTTAGAAAGGGTTTATTGGTAATTAGGTCTTCTCTCTTTTGTTCTGTTTGTTAGGACCTAGAGAAGACGTGTGATGTCTACAAGCTTCTGCGTGTGATACGTTCCATTTTAAAGAGAGATATGGGTAAAGTGATTATGACGGATGGGGGTTCAGATCCTGATTCATTTGATCTTTATTTATTTACCTGTGTATCAAGGCACACAGGAAAACAATTAGCATCAGTGGCATGGCTGATGGCACATGGCATGGCGGGGAAGGGGGGGGTGAGATGGATGGAGGAAGAGGAAGGAGTATTGCGGTTGGGAAAGCGGTGGTGAAGTGGGGAGAGAGACTGAAGGGGGCAGCCATGAATGGGGTGTGGGGATAGTTGGAGGAAGAGTAGAGACGATTTGATTTATGAAATTGGACTCGGGTATGTCCTCTGCATACCCTAGCATTTTATATACTGAATTCGTACCGCATCTCTCTTGATTTTGTTATGTGCTTACTTCTCTATTTGTTTTTCTTACATGCAAAGGCTTTGATGGATCAGTTCACGCCAGCTGGATGGAACCGAAGAGCAACACATAGACAAGCTCAACATATATATGTATACAGATGTTGTTCTTCCTTCATCCACACTGTGTTTGCTGAGAGCAGCTACACAACAGCTAGGGCAGTAGTGTTCCCTTTCAGTAACAAGTGTCGTCCTAAGTGCCTTCAAATTGATGAATAGTACAAAGTAGGGAGAAAAGCGGTGGTGGGATGATAGTGGTGGTGTAAATGAAAACAAATGAAACAATATTTTCCTTATCAACCTCAAGCCAGATATAAGTCTTTTCAACTTGTAATCAGGCATGGGATTGTTTTCTGGAGAATTCACTCGACAGGGGCCTATTTCTTAAACCACAGCCATTGAGTAGGAAAGGAAGACACATGCACACACATCATAAGAAATTTGTTATAAAAGAGCCTGTTTTACAAAGAACAACTCTCACATTCGATTTTATTTTGATTATTTAGGCTTTGAAAAGGTTTTGGGTCATGTTAGATTTTTTTTTGACCTTTCTAGATTTCACTTGTATAAATGGGACTGTTACTAATATTCCACAACAATATCTTGTGATCCCCCCCCCCCCCCCCCCCCCCCTCCCCCGTTTTGGGGGTGGGGGTGGGGTGGGGTGAAGAAGGTATACAGATACCTAGCTAATCTGAAGGTATAAAAATACTGAACTAATCAGAGTGTCTTTTTTCTTGCTTTATTCGCAACAATACGCTACAAAACTGTGGGAAATAATAACTTTTCATTTGATGTTTATTTATGATGTTTACAAAACTATATTTTTCTGTCAGATTTTAGCTCTCTTGACGGTTCTGAGAAGATGACTGTACTGCTATTCCAAGAGCTCTATCTCTTTAAGTGCGGGCATCAGAACCTCATATTTGTGATTCTATAATAGAATAAAGAATATTTTGAGCCTATTTTGTAAAGGCCATGCACCTCAGGCTTGTGGACAGGTCAGATTTTGGGTTACAATGGAGGTCAAGTAGCAGGAAGACAGTTTGAATGGATGGAAATCGTCCTGCTTCTGCGTAAAGAATTTGTTCTTAAGGTGAAAAAACTCTTTGGATCTGGGTTTAATTACTTACTTCAAATTAGAAAGAAACAGTAATAGTTCCACTAGACGATACAGACAAAAGATTACAGGACAAAACACAATGCATTTCGACTTCTTGACTCTTCTTTCAGCAAAAAAAAACAAAAACAAGTCACATTTAGGACAATGAAAACGAAGAACGAGCAACCATTTATCTTCTCATATTCGGCGCAAAGTTCCATCAGACAATACAGACAAACAGATTACAGGACAAAATACAATGCATTTTGACCTCTTGAGTCTTCTTCAGGCAAAAACAAGCAACATTTAGGACAATGAAAACGAAGAACGAGCAGCCACTTACCTTTTCATATTCGGTGCAAAGTGGCTGTTTTGCGCCGAATATGAGAAGACAGGTGGTTGCTTATTCTTCGTTTTCATTGTCCTAAATTTGCTTGTTTTTGCCTGAAGAAGACTCAAGAGATCGAAATGCATTGTGTTTTGTCCTGTAATCTGTTTTTCTGTATCGTCTGGTGGAACTGATACCGTTCCTTTAAAACAAAACAAAACAAAACAAAAAAACAACAACAAACAACAATAACAACAACAACAAAACTGCTTCATTTTCCGCCCATAAACTAACTTAATTCAATGCTAGATGACAGCAAGGATAGTGGAAATATGCGTGAATGTTTGAGTTCTTGTGTTCCTACGCTATTGTTGAGGCACAGGGATTTGGGGAATGAAAAGCCTTGCAGGCAGCATGACAAAAAGGTCATTTCGATTGTGCTTCCACGTGAAATTAAAGAAAACATTTGGGCTGTCTCAAAGTCAGGCGCAGAATGTCTCAAGGGCTAAACTCTGCAGTTGCTTTCTTCTTCTTCTTCTTCCTTCCTTTTTTTTTTTTTTAATTTTTTTTTATCGATAAAGGGTGATGTTCTGAGAGATATTATACAGCTCTCTGCTTAATGGAGTTAGCGTCTAATTCGTGACTATGGACACGGACAGAAAAGTTAGAATTATTATTTCCGGTCATAGCCTCAAGTAACTTCTTGATTGTGTCCCCTAGTTACCGACAGAACAATTTCAAGATGGCGAGAATGGTAAGGCATGATATTCATATCCAATCGAAGTAATCGGGAATGTTTTTCGATGTTTGTGATTAAATCTGTGTAAGCAATAAGATGTTGAAAGTTTCGATTAAAAAATATGAACGTCATCTTGACAAAAAAGAGGTCATTCTTGTACTCTTTGAGGACTTGCCGTTAGATGGTTTGTTCTCAGAATGTTCTCGATGAATCATTGAACGAGTTTAATGTGTCTCGACTCGATGGAAAAAAAGAGAAATTGTTCATGACTTCTGCCGGTCAGTTTCGGTTTGCCGTATCGTCACAGCATATTACCTTTAATTATTGAAGTTCCCATAATTGTTTCTAGAAGCTACTACGATCGTTTTAACAATACGTAAGTATGCTCGTCTATATGTATCAGATCATTGTATGACAGAAAAGTGAGCGTGGACCAAACATTATCATCAAATTTGTTTTGGCCCATCACCATCGCCATGTGGGCAGGAGTTGAAGGGCAACAGAATTTGAGGGTTTTTTTTTTTTTATTATGCTGGTCGATGAAGATGATGAAGGTGATGCTGCAGATTGCCATTCTTGTCTGAGACTATATCAGTATATGACAGGGCTGTATTTAAAGCTTACATTCATAATGTATCGCTGAGTCAACCAGACCTGCGAGTTACAGACTACTGCAGTGTTAATTAGGTGGGTATGTATGTAAATCTTAAATAAATGTCAGCGAACCACCCAGAGAAACGTGGACAAACGAGTCACAAGACAAGTCTTGTGACTCGTTTGTCCATGTTTCTCAGGGCAGTTCGCTGACATTATTTAAGATTTGTTTAGATTTCCGCCTGCAGTCGTGTCACTTTGCAACTAGGTGGGTAGGTGTTGGTCGTGGCATGTTGCGGTACAAAGTGACCACCCCGTACAAATTGACCACCCGTAGACAAATTGTATCTGTCGAGTTGAGACACACCGGCCGGTGGACAGTGTGTACTGAGAAGTCACATATTTGAACATTGCGGAACAAATTGTCCACCCTTGAAAAAAAATCGGTTAACGTCTAGATAATATGCACGTCTCTGTGGGGATGGGGGGGTGGGGGGTGTTGGTGGGGAGGGTGATGGTATGTGTGGGGATGTGTGAATAGGTGTGTGGGTGTGGGAGTGTGGGGTTTATTATTATTGGTCTCTACTCTTGTGTGTCACTGCCTTCACACACACACACACACACACACACACACACACACACACTGTTTGATGACGTGCGCCTTCCTTTGATGTTGGGCCATTCTTTGATCATCTTGTTTACTACCGATCGTTCAGCACGTAAGGTTTGAAAGTTCTGACCTTGAATAGGCCAACTTAATTGTTCCGTGACGGTAGTTTTCACCATTGTATGTCATGAACCTGTTCATTTACAGTAAAGGTGCAAAGCAGTCAGTATGGTTAAACGCAAAGCGTATTCCAATTTCTCGAGAAATATGATACAATTCTGCAGCTTTGTGAGGGTAAATTTAATTTAAAGTACCTAAACAAGACTGCACAATGAACAATACAGATCAATGCTGCCAGACATTGGAGAAGGCAAAGAGATAACTTCATGCAGTTTCTGGACAATTGTTCTTTGGTAAACAGAAAGTATAGCACAGGCATGTGTCCCAAAATTGGTCTATGCAGAAGAAAGCATGTATTTGACCTAATTGTGTTAGCTACTTATAAAAATGAAAAAAACAAAATATTGGAATATCATGCACACAGACAAAAATTATGAAGGAACAAGACAGAGTGGGTGAGAACGGAAAACCAAAATGAGACTAGAACAGAAATCAAAATGATACAAAATAACAGACAACATGAAACGAATGTTGCCCTGAAACAGGGGAATGTCCTCTGCCCGCACATATCACGCATGCGCACAAGCAAGCACACAGACACACAGTCATACACAAACTCTACTTATCCTCATTTTGAACACGCCTATGACAAAGGACTGAAGGCAATGACACGCAAGAGCAGCCACCAACAGCTGCGGTGTCTGGGAGGAAACAAATTTTAGGCTGAGGGCTTATGGAAGTTTCCAACCACAGACAATCTTCATCTTGCTATGATCTGGAAGGCACTGCGCTAAAAAGACAGCATGCTAGATTTCATTCACATAACCTCAATGGTTACGAAGTTATGAAGGAAACAATGTCCAGGCTGAGTGCATATGGGTGTTCCCAAACACAAATATTCTTTGTCTTTATATGATATGAAAGGCACTGTGGTAATGAGCCACCATGCAAAATATCATGCCTGTGGCTTGAATGGTACTGTTAGCAAAAGATGCCCATGCCCACACAGACAGACGTACAGACAGACACAAACACACACACACACACACACACACACACACACACACACACACACACACACACACATATGCATCTCTGAGTTAAGCCCTGAACTGAGTGCTTAAGGGTGGACAGTTTGTTCCACAGTGTTAAAAAGTATGTGACTTCTCTCGGTACAAATTGACCTCCCACTGGGCAGCAGAATTCCAGTACGTAAATGTCTGTGATGGGAATTGCACCTACGACCTCCCAACTGCAGAATTGAGCCTACCACCTCCAAACCGCTGTCATGCACTGCTTACCCACCACTTGATTGTTTGAAATAGGGTTCAGAAAATTTAAAACATTGATCTTGGCTCCATTTCATTTAAATTGTGCAGACCCCTGCCAAAAAAAACCCCAACAACATCTGAACATGTAATTAAATTTCAACGATACAGTCTGAGCTGTTTGGTCCTGTTAAAGTTGTTGAAAAGAAGGCTCACTTAGAGCATACTGACCTGAAAGTGCAAGCTGCAGTGCATTATCCTGAGCCAGGAGGAATGTGGAAAAATCCCTATACCATGTCATACCACCATATGTGGAGTGAATTCACAAATAAGATATAGATCATGAGATGTGAACTTTCAGACCTGCCCATGGTGTGCCAGTGATATGGCAGTGCGCTGAGCATGCTGGCAGTTGTACAAATGCAAGACACATCCCAAATTCTAGTCTTACAAATCTGGACTCCCATCATTTTCTTTAAGGGGAAAAACAGAAAACACAAAATTATATAAAGAATGTCGGTCGTAGGGTATTCTGTAAAATTGGCGTATTAACACTTCACAAAAGGAGATAATCCTTTGCTAAGGGGGAGTTCTTTCCTTTCTTTCTCTATGCCGCTAAAGGTCTGCATCATGGGTACTATAAAACCTAAGTGGTAATAATGATGATGTGTGTGATTTTGTATACATTGCAACCATGAAATACATTCACATTGTACAGGCAAAACTTAACATTCTAACAATTAACATTACGCTAACAATGTCATTTGAAATTCCAGTAACACCAGTCTGGGTGATTCTGAGTGAATGACAATCATCACCAAAGCCTGAAATAGCAGAATTTGACTTATGAACTGATGAAGGTTTAAAGTTAAGCGCATGAAATTAGTTTTCGTATTCAGTGTGTGCACTCTAGCATTCATACAACATACGATCAAACATTGCATACCTTTTTACATATTCATGCGTGTGTATAAGTTGTGAGAGTGTAGGTATGTGTTTTGTGGTGCATGTGTGCGCATGCATATGTGTGTGTGTGTGTGTGTGTGTGTGTGTGTGTGTGTGTGTGTGTGTGTGTGTGTGCTCATGTTTCTGTGTACTTATCATGCTTAGAATTATGGTAAGAGATATATACCTCTTGCATTCAGCTGTTGCTTTCAAAAGCAGTCTTCGTAGTAAGAAGTAGATCCAGAATAGAATTAAAAACGCCCATTTATTCTTTTTTCATCTGAAATAAATGTGTCACAGACAGACAGTTTGAACAAAAATTCTTTATGGCATGCATGCAGTTACACTCGTGCCTCATGTCCCCTTTCATTGTCCCTCCTCTAACCAGCACCATCCTCTAAACCCCTGTTCTAAATGAATGCACACACACGCATGTACATTTGCGTACACACACACACACACACACACTCTCTCTCACTCTCTCTCTCTCTCTCTCTCTCTCTCTCTCACTCACACACACATGGTGACAAGTTTTTGGAATGGAACAAATGCAGGTTATATCTGTTGCAATGAATGTAATATGACTACTAGTAATTGTGGATTTAAAAGGAAAGAAGGAACAAAACCTGAAGAATTAGCAGTTAGTGCTGATCTGGAATTGATTGCCTGACACCTCTGCTGTCTGAATACATGTTTGCCTGCATTATGTTTACAGCAAGCTCCAGTGATCCTTCTGAAAGAAAGGGACCGACACATCTCAGGGTATTCCTCAGATTGTGAGCAACATCAATGCCTGCCAGGCCATCGCTGATGCTGTGCGCACCACACTGGGCCCACGTGTGGCATGGACAAGCTCATTGTTGATGACAAAGGTAGGGACATTGGTGGAGTTCCTTTTCAGTGGTAATTACAGTGTTGTACCAGTTTAGATGACCAAATACTAGCTGAAGTAGTGGCCTCTGCTAGTACACCTCTATTTAGTTTTAGTCTGACTCATTGACACTAACATAGATAATGTTGTTTAATGTTGTTTTTTTTTTTTTTTTTTCCAGGGGAAAATATGGTTTTGCATTGGTGCACTTTCACTGATTGCTATGGCGAGGCTGCTTATTCTGTTTGAACATTTGTATTTTCCGAGTTGGCTCTAACTATCAGTTGTAAAAAATAATAACATGATCGCAGCATTTAGGATATCAAGGTAGATTGATAATAATTAGGATTATTAGGCAAGTAAAGAAACTCATTTTGGTAAAGTGTCACTCCAAAATACCAATATGGCAATAGGGTAGCTAGGTCAGATCTTTCTTCTTTTTTTTTCCAACAGTTGTGGAATGTTTGACTTGGGCTTTTGTCAAAGTACACTTTTTCAAGGTAAAATTCTTACAAAGAGGCTCATACACTTTAGAGCAATGAGTATTTTAAAGCTGTTTTTCTTTTACAGTAGTATGAGTTAAATTTTTCATTTTGAGACTAATCTATTTTGATAAAGATTGCCTCATTTCCTGTTAGGATTTGAAGAGGAATGACAGACATGCGTGTGGACTTTGCATCCACAATAGCTTACAGGCCTAGTTTTCAAAATGATATGTGTGAAAGAAAACTTTGATGTGGCTTAAGTCGATTCCATTGTCCAAAACAAATGGAGAACTGCCGAAACAGGAAGATGTTGGTAGAATTGAAAATTATGTCTAATGTCAGAGAGATGAAGTTGGCTATCCAAAGTCGATCAACAGGGCATGTGCTCTTAAGTAATCAAAAGCTAGATCGATTCAGCATGTCACCTGCCCACAGGGTGAGAAACACTGTGAGAGATCAGTTTTATTTTGTTGAAATTGTTTTGACATCGAACCAGCGCTGTACAAGTTTGGAGTTATAACAGCTAAGCAGAGGTTCCTGTTTCTGTCAACAGCAAAATAATTAGCCTAAAGCTTTCGAGAAGAGAGGGCAAGAAAAGAAGCCACTCTATCCTTCAGAGCACCAGTCAGTGACCCAGCTTCAATGGGGGTCCTCTAAAGTATTTTTTTGTTACTAAGACCCACATGCCACCCCATCCCCATCTCCCCTTCCCCACAAGATTTACCCACCATCTCCTCCCATCCCCTCCCCACTGCCTTTTGTCTGACATAAATGACTAGTGATAACACAGTTCAGTGGTGAAAGGTGTGTGTGTGTGTGTGTGTGTGTGTGTTGCTTTTTTTTTGTTTTGTTTTGTTTTTTAGTGAGGCAACATTATAATAGACTTGGGTTGGCTGTTTGACAGCCGAATCCGAAAGGCTTTTCATGACGGCGGGAATGAAATTTAGTTGCCAAGAGTGAGTTTTTATAGCAGGGTTTGTGTTTGTGTTTATGGTGTAGTGATTGAAATTTATTGGTGAAACTTGCTTCCAAGGGTTTCTGATATAAGAAGGAAATGATAATGATAGTAATAATGATAAGGATAATCCTGATAATGATAGTTATAATACTCATAAAATTTTTAACAAAAAACATGAGAACAGTAACAATATGATTACTAATTGTCTCACAGACACGTAAGAAAAGGTAACATTATAAATACGGTGGGCAGGGTGGGGAGATAGATAGTAATGGATGATGATGGCTGTAGAGTAGGAAGGTGTGTGGTGTTGCAGGAAGGTGTAGCTGCTGTCTCCATGTCAATCCTGCTGTTCTTTTCGTTTTCAGTTTCACATCTTACTCTGTATACATCAAAGGGATTTGGGGGGGGGGGGGGGGGGGGGAAGCAACCCAACGTCACAGTTGATTGCAGCAGTACAGCATATCAAAAGCAGATTTTGCTTCAGTCTGTTGCTCGATATCAGCCATTCTGTCAAGTTTTCACAAAGTAGTGACAGTTGGGCAACATAGGAAGCACCATTCTGCAGGCTTATGTCAGCCTGTTATATCAGGATTTGAGTGTGACACAGCCCTTACCATAGTACAGTCAAACCTCTATTATAAGACCCTCTGTTAAGAGATCTCGTCTCATTTTAAGACTGAATTTTTTTTGCATGGATACATTTTACTATTAAAATGACTCCTCTTATTTAAGCGACTTACTCTAAAACGCGACTTGCGACCTCCGTTTTGTTGAAATTTACGACCTTCGCAGCATTAGTGTATGACCACGAGTCAAGGGAAACAACTGCAGACCTGCTCCAATCAAGATTCGCTTCCCTTGTTAAAAGAAAGATGGTGGAGATTGTATGCAAAAGATGCGGAAACACGAAGAGAAAGCCACTGACCTTAGAAGAGACAGTGGAGGTGATTAAAAGAAGTCGTGGAGGTGAAACTGCAATATTCATTGCATTTATCTGAAAATTATACATGTTTTCAGTGTGCGTTCAGTGTTCTTGAGACCTCTTGTGCTTGGAGAATTCATCTGTGAGAAAGTTTAACTACAACTGTCGGTGCCTACCTCCATTATAAGACCCCTCCAATTTATGACCAAATTTTCTGGACATTTTGAGGGTCTTAGAATACAGGTTTGACTGTACTATAGTACACAGACTGTTCACTACTTTTATTTTTCATCTCTGATTTAATGCTGACGGGTCCATTGTTGGGAAAGAACCTGTCGTTGATAAATTATACTGAATGCTGTGTCAGTCATAACTTCCCTCTTTGTATGAGTGCATGTGTGATTTTTCTGTATGGCTAAGAAAAATGATGGGCCAACAGCGTAATTTAGGGTTTGTTGGGTCTGGGGAACAGCATGGTAGAGGAGGAAGAGAGGGATGAGGATGGGTGGGATGGGGGGGGTGATGACTTGTTTTTTTGCGCAGTTTGTGGTTGAGTTTTTACAGTACAGTGGTTACTTTGGGAAACAAAATAATGATGTAAATGATGATAACAACAATAAACAATCATGTTGCATATTATTCAGAGATCTGCTTTAAGCACTTTGCAAAACAAGCAGCAGAGCAGCCATCTCTCTCAGTGTTCTCATCCTCCATTTCCCTTCCCCATATTCCCCCCCTCTCTGCCACCCCTTTATAGATGACATGTAACATGGTGGCAAAATAAGGTCCATCACCAGGGAACATCAGGCAGTATGGAGCAGTATAGTTATGTGACTTTTCTTTCAGGGAAGGCGGTCATCTCCAATGATGGAGCCACCATTCTGAAGACTCTGGACATCGTGCACCCTGCGGCCAGAACCCTGGTGGACATTGCCAAATCACAAGATGCTGAGGTCTGTGCCTGCTCTGTCCCATAAATGATTGACTGACTGGTCATATGTTGTGTCTGATGAGTCGGTTGCTTGACTTGTGGATTTGTGTATGTTTAAAGGAATGTTTAGGCATGTTTACATACATAGTTTAGCATTATTGTGCATGTTCTTTTTGGTTTTTTTTTATGAATAATCATGAATTCCATTCCATTTAGTAGATATGAAAATGATCCTTACCAGCCGCAGTAGTGAAGTAGTTAGTGTCCAGGACATCCAGCTGGGAGGTAATGGATTTGATTCCTATCAGAGCCATTTATTTGTTGGATTTTTCTACTCTTGACTGGCTGATACCTAGAGATGCATTTGATATGGGCTCAGTTGGGAAGACTGGGACCACACGGTCAAGTTTCATCCACTTAGTATGGAAATGCAGACCTGTCATGAAGCCTTAGACCTGAAAGGAAACTTGTGTCATCTACATCATCAACATTCTCATCAATCAGCGTTAAAGAAGACAAACAAAAGCAACTCAAATTCTGTGGCCCTTCATGCCCTGCTTTTGTGATGACCTCAGTTTCAATAACCTTTCCATGTCTATGCCCTCAGTTTGGTTCTATGGGGTCAGCAATCTCGGCAAATTCATGGGGACTGTTGTAAGACGGACATGGTTTCGCCCTGTGGAGGGAGAGCACACACATACTGGCTTATCGCCTGAGCAGTTATTGTCGTCATCAGTTAGGGCTTAGTAGCTAGTGTCCTGCCTATGTTAGATGAGAACAGGCACCACCAATCAAAGTGACCCAGCTGCAGAGCAGTGTGTCATCTGGTGGTTTGTCTTGATGTCAGCTTGACAGGATTGCTCCCCATTGAGTGTCAGGGCTGCGGCAGGACAAACCAGGCTGTGGCCGGTAGGGCCAAAATGAGTGGCATGGGTGCACAATGCCACTGAAGTGGCATGCAAGATGAGACAGCAAAGAGATGACACAGCAAAGAATTTAAAAAAGAAGAAAATTATCCTTGGACAAAATGAACAGTAAGTTAGTTTTGAAACTATAAAATAGTTTTGAAATGAAAGAGATGTGAAGAATAATTTTGAATAATGAAGAGCATTATCATAATCTGGCTATTAGTATTTTTGTTGCAAAACCTGAAAAAAGGTAGTAGGAAAGCTGGATTAAAGAATGTGGTTAGATTATTTGAAATGCATAATTGTAAACGCAACAGACATAATATACTCACATTCACACACAGTATAGTGTAAGATGGCTTGTACAGCACTCGTGAGAAGTAGTCCGGCACCATTTTTACACTGCATGTTCACAGCATTACACTCGTTTTAGGTTGGAGATGGCACCACCTCAGTGACCTTGCTGGCTGGGGAGTTGCTGAAGGAAACTAAGCCCTTCATAGAGGATGGTGTTCACCCACAGATAATCATCCGTGCCGTCCGCAAGGCTGCTGCTCTGGTATGTATGCATCTTCATGGCCTGTATTCTCTGGGACATTTTTGAGTTTCATTGCCCTCTACACCTCCCACCTTTTTTCTGTGTTGTCTGGTATTGTGCCTAATCAAGTAGCGGTATGTTTGATACTCCAGTGTTGAATCTTTTGAACTATCATAGATAAATTATGTCTTGTTTTGACTTACATTTACCAAACCAAGCCTCTCCTCATGATATTTTATTTAGTATCAAGGTTTTTTGGTTGTAAATATTTTGCTGTTTTGTTTCATAAGATTGTTTTCTTTTTTCGTTTAAAAAAAAAAACCCCACTTAGATGCACTTCTGCGCACGCACGCGTGCGCGCGTGCACACACACACACACACACACACACACACACACACACACACACACACACACACACACACACACACACTATACAAAAATATGATGCAGATATCCTCTCACTGTTCTTTTATGACAAAGGTGGTTTACCATAATGTTTTGTATAATTATCAAAATTGTGCATGATGATTAGAGTACATGTATTTTGTAGAAATATGTCAGTTTTTGGAGAGGTGCACTTCATAATTTTAAACCGTAAGACTGATAATTTTAAACACTTCTGAACTGTGGCACTGATGAATTTGCAGTGTAACCTTTTACAGCTATGGCACTGATGGTAACACTTGGAGTTGATGTATTGTTTTGCAGGCAGTGGAGAAGATCAAAAGCATTGCTGTCTCAATAAAGAATGATGACCCCAAGTAAGTATGCATCCACCAAACACACATGACAAATTTGAATGATAAGCAGACCTGCCCTATGATTTCATTCAACTTAACTTAGTGTTTGAACTAGAATATTTTTGCATGTCAAGTTTTTATTGCAGATTGGGGATTTTTTTTTTTTGTTTTTTTGTTTTGTTGCTGCTAGGATACAGTATGTTGTCATAGCCCGTTTCAATTCTGTATCTGGTTTGTTTGCATTATGATGACATAGAAAGACTGATGTTAGCTTCATAGATAGCACACTCCCATAGAAAATGAAGTCTTGGGTCTGTGGTTTATTTTTTGCAGAAACAAGGGTTTTTTTTTTGTTTGTTGTTTTTTGAAATCCTCTCTTCACAAGAACTGTGACGGATGAGATGGTCATCTGAAGACCCATGTGCTGCATGAACGTTTTACATTTAAGATAATCTTTATCAATAGTGGACTGCTTCGTAGTATAGTTCTGTGGGAAAACTGAAATGACAAAAATCTCCCAACAGATCATGAAATTAGTGCCCCCACATCATGGTAACATTCTTTTATTGGCAAGAATTCAATACAGAGAAGTCTGCTGCGATTATAAAGTTTGATAGTACTCTCCAGTTCAGAAAGGATGGGCAATGTAAACCCCTGTTTTGGAAATGAAGGTGTTGGAAAGTTGGCTTCCACAAAGTGCAGGAAAGTAAGCATGCATGCAAGTGGGCTGAATACGATAGATTTGTGTGTATAATGGTGGTCTGAAAAATCTGTGGTATTCTGATAAATTTTGGTGTGGGAGGATTGTGTATGACTACAGTGCCACAAGAAAACAATGGTAAATCTGTAAAGCAAATTGTACTTAAAAGCTTGAAAATGTTGATTGTTATTACAATTAGCCTCCAAGTACTCTGAGTTGTCTGACTCTTCCCCCCCCCCCCCCCCCCCCCCTTTGTTTTCTCTCTCTCCCTTCCCCTCCCACCAACGGAAAGGAGAGTAGTAGTGATAATGCTTTGTCTTGTGTAAAAGGATGAATTTGTTGTTAAAGAAAAGGAGGAGGAAGAAGCAAACTCTGTCTTGTGTACATGTGATAACTGAGTGTAAAATGCAGAGTGATGTACAGGGAGATGCGGGAGCTGCTTCTGAAATGTGCGGCCACAGCCCTGAGCTCCAAGCTGGTGGCTGCCTCAAAAGACTTCTTTGCGGCCATGGTGGTGGACGCTGTGATGATGCTGGATGACCTGCTGCCTCTCAACATGATTGGCATCAAGAAAGTGCAGGGTGGAGCTTTGGAGGTGAGTGGGCCCATGGACCTGTTCTGGGAAAGGAACTCATCTGGAAAGAGGGGGGGAAAAGGTTGGGATTGGTTCAAGTCTGCTTGAAATTCAGCAGTATGTAAGACAGTTCTGTATCATCCCCAGTTTTTCCTTGTGTAGCAGATGTGGAGTAGTCCGCATGCAGTGACACCTTGATGCCTGTCGAGATGTAAAGAAAAACGGAAAATGAGGGGTTAATCTGGAGCCTTGGCTTCCCACCACAGTTAAAATCCATGCTTTCACCCATCTGTATGTTTTGATTGTTATTAGCAACATGCTTTCACCCATCTGTATGTTTGATTGTTATTAACAACATGCTTTCACCCATCTGCATGTTTTGATTGTTGTTAACAACATGCTTTCACCCATCTGTATGTTTTGATTGTTATTAACAACATGCTTTCACCCATCTGTATGTTTTGATTGTTGTTAACAAAAAGCAGTAGTGCATCATACATTGAGAAAACATTGTTCTATGAGATACGTATAATGCCTCATGATGAAGATTTTTGTGTGTGTGCATCTTCTGCAGGACTCATTACTAGTGGCAGGCGTTGCCTTCAAGAAGACATTCAGCTACGCTGGCTTTGAGATGCAGCCTAAAACGTATGACAAGCCTGGGATTGCTCTTCTCAATATTGAGCTGGAATTGAAGGCAGAGAGCGGGACAACGCTGAAGTCCGTGTGGACAACGTGGAGGTAAGATTGTCGACTGAGCTGGAATAACTATAAATCAGTCACCCATAGCTGCCAACCCTCCCGAAATTTTCGGGAAACTCCCGAAACTGAAAATCTGACAGGAAATCCCGAAAGTTGTCTTTTTTTCCCGAAAAAAAAATGAAAAAAACAAAAATCACTTCAAGTTTCGGTAATTTTTTCGGAAGGTGTCGGTAAAAAGACACTTCGGTTTACCGAAACAAATTGGCTTCCGCCGGTACTTCCGTCCGGTACTTCAGTCCCCCGCGAAAATGGCGTCAGGAAAGCAGTGCCACATGGACTCGAAAAAAAAGGCAAAAGTCAAGTTTTTGCCGCGATACAAAGTCGACTACACCTTCATTGATGCGTCCAAGAGAGATGAATGCCATGCGTTTTGTGTCAAGAATGCCGTACTGACATCAACATCTCACATGGTGGGAAAAAAGACATTGAGCTTCATGCCTCTTCTGCCAAGCATAAGAGGAATGCGGCGCAATCTGACGCTGTTGCAAAGACGCCGAAAATCACCTCTCGATTTTCAAACGGATTGGACACAAGCACCATTAAGGCAGAGAGTAAGCGATGGATATATGCAGTAGCTATTTTTTTTGCTTGTTGCTTCATTGCTGGGAACTCTGCTGAAAATTTGCACAGTTATAAAAAAAAAAAAAAAAAAAAAAAAGAGCATGGACCTACTGATGATTTGATGTTAAAATTTATTTTTTTGGAAACCAACAAAATTATTGTCAGATTACCCTCCTCCCCTCCCCTCACACCCTACAAGTCTCTCTCTCCCCCCCCCCCCCCCACCCTTTCTCTCTCTCTCTCTCTCTCTTTCAATTTAAAAAAAAAAATTTTACTTCCCTCCCTTCATTTAAACTGGTAAACAACAGCCAATGTTGTAATACTCTTGTTGATGGTTGGAATTATTTTCTGTTCACTTTTTTTTTTATCATCTAAATATATTTGTATGGATTTTATGATTGGCTATGTATCTGTTCTTTCTCATGTCAGAAGTGATACAAGTGTGTGTTGTTTTTTTGTTTTGTTTTTTACTTTCGGTATTCATGTGTGTGTGTGTGTGTGTGTGTGTGTGTGTTGTCAGTGTGTACGTGCGCACGTGTGTGTGTGTATCTTGTTTGTTTGCCTTTTTTTTTTCTTCACTATTTGCTGTTGTTTCATAATTGCTTGTTTCGATACATTTTTTTTTTAGTTTGTTGTATTTTCGTAGGGTATCTTATGTAAATGCTTACCCTTGTTTTGATGTAGGTGTTGTAGTACTCAGTGCATGCTTATTACAATAGTATTAAATACAAAGAAAAAATGGCCGAGCAAGCCAGTACTTCAGCCATCGTAAAATAAAGAATCATCTTCATTGTCTTTTCACTCTGTCTCTACTCTAAAACATTTTTCTCTTTAACAACTGAACTGGAAGTTTAAGACTTACATTACCACCAATAACTCGTGCCTCCTTACTCATACTCGCACTCCGTCAATGTTATACTTTTATAGATCTATTGTAGTTATGAAAATATATTGAAAATTAATATAATTTGTAAATTCGTTTTGTGAATATAAAGTCAGGCCTCCTGACCATCCCCCCCCCCCCCCCCCAGCAGTAGTAATAAGAAATAAAGTTTGGAAAAAAAAGGTGATGGATATAATAGTGGATATGTGGAAAGCTAAATGCTAGCAGGAGTATTCTTTTAAAATCCACATGGATATGAGTAGTGGATATGTGAAACTGGAAAGGTGAAATGCCAGCATGAGAATTCTATTTAGAACCATTCACGTTAACAACAGACAAACAAGATTAATGCAGCAATTCATTAACAGCAAGGTTATACTTGTAGAAGTCTTAACATAAACATTCTCCCCCCCCCCCCCCACCCCACCCCACCCCACCCCCCCCCCCATGTGTGGTTGTGTGCATGGATCAGCTGTCTTTAAAGCTTGTCTGTGGAATTTGATTTACTGACTGCATATATTTGTTTTACAGCTCTTGTCCACTTCCTACTTGCTGGAACACAACATCCCCATTGCTGCATCAGATCATGCGGGCCGACTTTTCAAAGCCATGTTCCCAGGGTCAGATGAAGCTGCAAAATTTGCCTCGGGCAGAACAAAGACTTCGCATCTTGTGAAAACGCTCGCCTCCCATTCCCAAGACAACATCGTTAAAGTCTTGAAAGCCAGTAAGTTTTCTTTGCCTCTCTTTCATCACTGTTGCATTTTACATCCCTTCCCTTAATGTTTAGCTGGAATGTTAACCTCTATAGGGTTTTTTCTTAACATAACAAAAGATAATTAGTGATGAAAGGGATTAAAGTTGATCAAATTAAAGCAAAAGAATGTGTATATATATATATATATATATATATATATATATATATATATATATATGTATATAGATCTGCCTTGGGAGGGATTGCGATGGTTTCCCTCGTGCAGTTAGTGACGGTTTTCATAGTTATGATATACATTTTCCCATTTACAATATCTTCAAATTTTTTTTTTTTCTTCTCAATTTCAAATCTTTGCCACGTCATTACTGTAATGATGGAAGAGTTGTTAGCCTGCACTTGTTTTCCCCCACTGCTTAATCGTTCAGCATTATATTGTTTGGTCAATCGGTGGGTGATTGCATCTCTCAGGAGATCCAAGTAAAGGTTGTTCTGCACAATTCTTAGCCACTGACAATGTTTGGGTTATTGAACAGCAGAGCTGACCACTCAGACTGTTCCATATCTTTTGATCCACTTTGCATCCTTAAATGGATCCTCATCATAGGCTCAAAGGTTGTCCCCAACATTTTATACTGTTTGCATGATGTTTTTAGTTTTTCAGCAACTTTTTTTTCCTCTCCACACTTTCGTTTTTTGTTTTATTCTACTACCTTTCGCTGGCTGCTTGGGGGGCTGCTGTTGGATTCTTTTTTGAACCCTTGGCAGTCAGAACACCACAGAATTATGGACCGTGTGGTGTGTCTCTATTTGATGCCAGGAGTACAGACACATCAGCTGTGTCTCCCTGGTGGGTCCGATCCGGTGGACGAAAGGCCTTGGAGCAGGCGATGCATATAGATCTGCCTTCGGGAGGGATTGCGATAGTTTCCTCGTGCAGCTGGTGACGGTTTTCATAGTTATGATATACATTTTCCCATGTACAGTATCTTCATTTTTTTTTTTTCCTCAATTTCAAATCTTTGCCAGGTCATTACTGTAATGATGGAAGAGTTGTTAGCCTGCACTTGTTTTTCCCCCACTGCTTAAATTGTTCAGCATTTTATATATATATATATATATATACATATGTATGTGTAAAATATACACATGTGTGTGTGTGTATGACATTCTAACAAATTTTGGGTCCCGTGTGTGTTTTGTGTGTTTCAGGACCTTTCTCTGTGGCTACAGATGGAGGTAATGATAAATCTATGGAGGTGACGCTTTATCCCCTGGTGGTGACGTTCTACTGCCCTGTTCAAGAATGTGTCCGGACCTGCATCCTTTCAGTGCCAACACTGGACAAATCAGCCACTGGAAAAAATATTGCTGAACTCATTCTTCAAGAATTTCAGAATGTTGGAATAGATGAAGAAACCTGGAAAAGAAACTGTCTTTCTATTGTCACAGACAATGCAGCAGTCATGATTGGAGCCACAAATGGAGTGCTGGGCCAGCTCAAGACAAGAAAGAATAATCTGTTGAACATTGGCTGTCCGTGCCACTTGATCAACCTTGCAGCTGAAAAAGCTGCGGCAGCTTTGCCAGTGCAAATTGATGAGTTGCTAGTAGACATTTTTTCTACTATCTGGAAAAATCAAAGAAAAGAAAGCAGTCTCTCAAGTCATTTCAAGAGCTTGCAAATGGGGAAACGCAAAAGATCCTTAAACATGTGTGCTCCAGATGGCTGTCTCTTGGCCTTTGCCTACAAAGGCTGATTT
This sequence comes from Conus betulinus, assembly GCA_016801955.1. Taxonomy (NCBI): domain Eukaryota; kingdom Metazoa; phylum Mollusca; class Gastropoda; order Neogastropoda; family Conidae; genus Conus; species Conus betulinus. The sequence goes on from JADBJO010005506.1 coordinate 95,198, forward strand.
CCAACTGGACACCACTGCTGAATTTTTTTGAAGAAGAGGTGGCTTCAGCCAGCTCATCTTCCATATCCGATGCCCGCCTGGAGTCCTACAAAATCCCAAAGAGGTCTTTGTGTGAGGAGCCGTCAGGAAAACAGTCCAAGAAAATGTGCCTGCAACCAGTAAGCTCTGCCTGCAGCCCAAGGTCCAGTCAACAACCTAACAGTGGCACCCAAACCAGCCAGCCCATCTGTCCCTGGAGCCAGCAGAAGTTCTAGTTCGGATAGTCAGTCAGTCAAATCCTTCCTCAAGCCATCTCCATTTGCCTCTAGTGCAGCCTCTAAGAAGCAGCGGCCATCACCACAGCAGGGCAGTTCAGCAGATAGTGTGAAGAGAGATGCCAGAATTTTGAGTTTATTGATGGACCCCCTTCACTTGGCTTTTGCGAGCTTTCTCAAAGCAGTGGTGCCTTTCTTTGAAAGAAAAAATAAGATCCTTCAAAGTGAGAAACCCTTGATTCATCAGCTCCAGCCACTGTTACTTGGTCTTCTCACCGACATTCAAGGATGTTTCATCCAGCCTTCAACTATGATGAGCGCAAAGCAATCACCTTTGTCTCTTGACTACAAGAACATGAATCTTCAGAAGGGGGGAGACAAAGACTTTTTGTGGTAGTGCTACTGGGGAAGTTGTGGCCACACTCAGTGATGCCAGTAAAAAAGTTTTTTATTCTTCAGTCAGGTGCTATTTTGTGGGCTGCTTGTGATTACATGGTTGCTAAATTCCCAGTCAGACCCCAGATGTCAACTTCTGAGGTGAACTTGATCAGCCTGCATCTCAAGCAGATGTATTGTTGTTTGCACAAGTGGCAGACTCAGAAACTGCATCATCCCATAAATGGGATGAGCTGAAATTCTTTATCCACTTGTGCCCATCTCTTGTTCTCCAGAAGGATGAAGATGAGGAGGATTTCCAGACATCTGTGGACAAACTGCAGATTCAGTGGAACTCTTTTCAACTGTATACCAAACCCACTGATGTTGCTAAAGAAGAGCGGGAGGACAGGAAATGGGCAAGACTGGCTTCTGTGTGAAAAGAGTTTGGTGAACTCCAGTTTGACAGACTGTCATTCTTCATGCTTGGAGTTCTTAGTATTCCTCACAGTAATGCAGGCTGTGAAAGGTTGTTCAGTCAAGTGAGAAAGAACAAGACTGACTTCAGAGGATCATTAGGAAATTCCACACTCAGTGCCATGATGGTGGTCAAAGCCAACATGAGTGGGGCTTGCTATGAGCAGCAGTTTCCAATAGAGCTGTTGAAAAAAGCAAAGTCGGCAACATCAGATGCCCTCAAGGACAGAGAACAAGCCCCCCCTTCAGCATCCTCCTCCTGTTAGGCTGACAGGTTGTGAAAGAAAAGTGTAGTTCTGAACAGATATAGGTGTACATTGTAGGAAAGGAATTTTTCCCTAGTGGTCCCCCCCCCCCCCCCCCCCCCTCCTCCCCCCCAACCATTTTTTTGTGTTCTTTATGACCATGGTGATGATGATTACCAACATCTTGATAGAAGCTTTCAGTTTGCTGTTGCAAGACTATAGAGAATCAGATATCCAGGCAGGATGAAACAAGAAAGTTGCAATATTGGTGGTATCCATTGTATACAGACTAAACCAAGACTTTCAAAGAATCTATCATCGTGGCTAGATAATCTAGGAGCAAAGAGCAACATAATTGGACATTAGTCTGGAGACTTTTCTTCTCTGCGTAACCTGTCAAGCCACAGTTTACTTGTTTGGACTGAAGTGGTAAGTTGAAGTGCTTTCTAATGTTGAGTAATGTGTGATGACTGTTCTATTTGTAATCTGTATGCTTTGCCATCAGTACTGTTCATGTCTAATTCTAGCATGAGATGGAAGAAATATCCCCTTTTCGACCCCAGAAAAGCTCATTTTTTACCTCCAAATGTGCATGTACCCGTTAGCGTCTGGGGGCGTTGCCCCCAGACCCCAGCAGCAGGCGTTGCCCCTGCACCCCACCAGGGGCCTACTGCGGCCCCCGGACCCCCGCCTTCTCACAGGAATTTCTGTTCCAACAGGTTGGCGGCTATGGTCACCATCCAGACCCTCTTTTATTGGTTGCAAAGTTAGATGCTAATGTAAAACTAATTGTGCAGGTCTGATAGTCAGTAGATGAACTAAGGTGAGTTACAAATAAACAAACTGTTCTTAATGCTTTTCCCCCACATCTGAAGAGAGTGGTCATGAATGCTTAGGCTGTAGATGTGGAGTGGGGCTGAAAAATGGTGACAAGTTTGTTCAACCAGTTATAAAACAGTAAATAGCTGCCAACGCTCTAGAATTTGTCTGTAGTTTGGGAAAAAAAAGTCCTGAATTCGTGAATTTAGAGTTAAAAAGTCTACATTTTGTTGAAAAAATAAAAGGTTTGGAGGGTCATTTTGGCTGAGGCTGATGAAGCATTACAATATACAGCCCAAAGGCCGTTATGTAAATGTTGATAATAATATAAAGTTGAAAATGCATATTGCTTGTACAGCTTTCATTCATCAGATGCAATAATAATGGGTTAAAAAGCAAGACTGCCATCTCTTCACCCCCACCTTACCCTTTTGACCCCTGTTTCTTACATTTTGACTGCGGAAGGTTGGCAGCTGTGGATTACAGTTAGACCATGATGCAAAAAGAACGAGTGAAGTGGTTTACCAATGTAAGAACTGCATTGTTTTGTCTTTGTTTTTAGTGCCTTAGTACGGTTTAGGCATTTGTAAAGATGTTTGAAATTGTTGAAATTGTTATTCATGATGTCATTATAGAAATGCAGAGAAAATTGTGGCAGGATGCTGCTATCTTAGGGATAGTGTTACTAATGCAGGCACTAAAACTGCGGTTTTCAGTTATTCCTCACCCACTCCATTTGTGTGAATATTGTTGGGTGAGGAATTGACAAAAATTGATACTTTGTGAATGCCTGCTCCCATCAAAGTGATAAAGATGCTGACACTGGTTGGTGATTGCGAGTAGTTTACAAAGGTTTTTTTTCTTTCTTTTTCTTTTGTAAATCGGTGAATTACAATGCTGTGTGAAGTGATAAAATCCATGGAGACATTTCCAAGTCAGGTAGAGTGGTATAGAGGAGTTACATTGATGGATGACTGTACAGACTTGACAAATACAGCCCTGGTGAACTAAATGTTGGGATGGTGCACAGGAGTACCAGTCCATTGTGGATGCAGAGTGGAAAATTCTGTATGACAAACTGGACAAGATCCATCAGAGTGGAGCCAAGGTGGTGCTGTCCAAACTGCCCATTGGGGATGTGGCCACACAGTACTTTGCTGACAGGTCAGTGCACCCATCTCTTTTTCCTTGTCACTCCCCTTCACATCTGCTTTTTCCTTTAGTGCTGCTCAACATATATTATGCATTATAGATTCAGACAAAATTTTTACAAAACTAATGAGTCACGTTACGAAACCTATGCTCAGCTTGGTAATTATGATCACTTCAGTGCTCAGTACTTCAAACATTCACTTATCCTACTGAAAAAAGGAATCAGATAACTATAGAGACACATTTATAGCATTGCTTATGGCCTTTGCTTTATGAAGTTAGCATTGTCTGTTAATGTTGGTCGGCAGTGAAATTAGTTGTTTTAGCCTTTGACCGAAAGAACAGTCTTTCTTTTTGTCTGTGTCAGGGGGGAAAGATTCAACTGCTGTTTGTTGTGACATGATTTTTTTAAAGTGATGATTGTATGAAAGGTTTAAGAGAGAGGGCCTGATGTGCTGTATGTTTTCCAGGTTTTCCGAATCTCTTAGATTATGATAGGTTTGTTACAGGGATAGTTTGTATTTGTTTTGTGCGCTTTTGCATGTGGGCATTTCTAATCAGACAGGTTAATGATGGATGTTTTAGGAGAGGCAGTGAATAAAAAGGCTTACACTGCCATGTTCTGAGACCTTTGTGTTGTGTGAACAGAGACATGTTCTGTGCGGGGCGTGTGCCGGAAGAGGATCTAAGGAGAACGATGAAGGCCTGTGGCGGCTCCATCCAGACTACAGTGCAGAGCCTGACCCCTGATGTCCTGGGCACCTGTGAGGTGTTTGAAGAGGTGCAAGTTGGAGGGGAAAGGTACAGTTTCTGTAGTGTGTGTGTGTGTGTGTGTGTGTGTGTGTGTGTGTGCTGGATGCAGATTGTGTAGATTTACTGAGAAAACAAAAATTGCTTTTGAGTTGGTATTGAATTTGGGGAGCTCTTATTCCAGAAAGTTCTCATGTAACTTGAAAGGCTAGTTAGTCTTCAAGGATGCGAGTTGGCTACTATTTTAGTTGTCTGAATATACCTGCAATATTATTAAGTTTTTGGTTTTTTTTTAAAAAGAGGAAACGCAAGATGTTATTGACCAAGGTGATTGAAACGGTGCAAGTATGTTAATGACTATAGGGATTGAAAGGATGCAAAGATGTTATGGATGAATGGATAAAGGTGACAGAAAGAGCATGAATGTGGGCTCTAAAAAGACCCCAGTGTGCAATGCAATAGGATTATCCCACTGAAGAGGTGGGGGGGATGTTTGTTTGTGTTATGTGTGTGTATGCATTTAAAAAGAAAATGTAAAAAAAAATAATGCCATGTCCTTTTTCTCAGGTACAACATGTTCAAGGGGTGTCCTCAAGCGAAGACATGCACCATTATTCTGAGAGGAGGGGCAGAGCAGTTCATGGAGGAGACAGAACGTTCCTTGCACGACGCCATCATGATTGTCAGGCGTGCAATCAAGAATGACTCCGTAGTGGCTGGTAAGACTTGTCATTCAGTCAGTATCTTGACAGATTTCCAAACATACAGGCTGGAGGTCTTAACTTTTGTACTATTAGGGGGAAGCTGGGATGGGGGTGGGCTGTCTGCCCTACAAGTCCTCTTATCCAGTGCAGCAGCCACCACCATGTTTTGAATTCATTCTGTTTGTGGGATTATTCCCTCGTCAGCTCTTTCCAGTCTTGTATATATAGTTGGGGGGGGGGGGGGGGGGGGGGGGGGGGGGGGGGGGGGGGGGGGGGGGGGGGGGGGGGGGGGGGGGGGGGGGGGGATGAAATGTTTGAATTTTTCAATACAGTTGTTAAATTTTATGAATGTAATCTTTACTTCCTTCTTTTCATTTAGTTTGTCTTGTTTTTGATAAGACATCCAGCTAATCCTTGACGTCTGTCTTATTGGTCATGGATTGAAAATGAGGGAAAACATGATTTTCATAGATTTTTGTTGCATGAGTAGAGGAAGAATGGATGTGTCATGCAGTCATCTGTTGTTGGTGTTTGATAGGGGGTGGCGCAGTTGAAATGGAAGTGAGTTCCCATCTGCGTGAGCACTCGCACACCATTGCTGGCAAGGAGCAGTTGTTGATCTCTGCCTTTGCCAAGGCCCTGGAGGTGATTCCCCGTCAGCTGTGTGACAACGCTGGCTTTGATGCCACCAACATCCTCAACAAACTACGGCAAAAACATGCCCAAGGTCACCGCATTTTTCGGCTATCATACTGTCTGTCTGTCGTCGTTTCTATGTTTGTTTCAATTTTTTTTTTTAATCATGTCTATCTTTGTTTCTATTCTTGTTTCAATTTTTTTTTTTAAAATCTCATTCTTTCCCTTGATTTTCTGTACTGATCTTCAAAGATACTTATGAGACAAAGAAGTGGTGAGGAGATGTTTGAATTTTGCTGCAATCATTCCAGAGCACAGGCAGAGAAGCACCCTGATCACTCAGTTTATGGGACAGTGATGTTACCACGTTGGTGTGTACTGATTTGATGGATAGCAAATTAGTTGCATGCGGTTGAAGCACTTTGAAGAGTATTTTCCCATGTGAACTTCAGAGTAAATGTGTGTTTATTACCATGTGTTTTATTACCATGACTTGTTCTTCGTCATGGCACAATGAGATGGTCTTTGTTGATGAATGTGCTCAGCAACACTCCAGAGAGGAGAGTACAGTGCTTAAAAAAAAGATTTTCAGCATTGAAGCTTTAACATATTTTTGCCTAGACTCGATGCCCAAGTATTTCATGCATTCTTTACATTCAGTTGTTTACAACTTTTATACTGACGTGTGTGTGGAATCTATTGGTGCTGTGTACAGGTGGCACATGGTATGGAGTCAACATCATGACCGAGGACATTGCAGACAATTTCCAAGACTGTGTGTGGGAGCCTGCCATCGTCAAAATCAACGCCCTCACTGCTGCTTCCGAGGCGACCTGCCTGATCCTGTCCGTGGATGAGACCATCAAGAACCCCCGCAGCGGTCAAGGGGATGCACCTGGGGCAGGCAGGGGGAGGGGAAGGCCCATGTGATATGGAGATGTTTGAATAGAACATGTGAAAACCCAAATCCACACCCATCGCCACTGAGCTTGTATGTCATCATCGTCAATGTACCAGAGCGATTGTTAGAATATGGTTTACTCTGCTTAGCTGCTGTCAGGGTATCAAAGTGAAATGACAGCATTTTTGGAATGTTTGGAATGCATTTATTACGTTTTTAGTCTGTGTGAGTGTGAGATTTTTGTTATTGTCCTGGCTCCATTTCCCATCTTGCAGTTTTTCTAGAGTAAATCGTTTGAATTGAGATGGTCTTTAAACATTTCTGTTGTATGAATTTGTTGTGAATTATATATGAATTGTGATAGTCATCTTTATGAACATATTTAGTTTGCATACATTTACATTTAGTTTTTTATTACAGTGGTCCTACAGGCTAACTATAAAACAAGGAACATTAACTAACCAGAAGAAAAGTAGATTCTTTTTAATCTTGTCTCCGAATATTCTTTTGGAAATGTCTGAATTGAGTAGAAGAGAGGGAGAGAGAGAGAGAGAGAGAGAGGAAAAAAAGTGAATAAAGCAGAAGAGGGGGTAAAAATTGAAACTGTTAAAAATGTGTCTCGGTCTACATTATTTGCAAGCCATGGTATGATGCTAAGCATGTAAGAAAAAACAAAAAATGCATTGGTCGAATGAAGGAAGCCGAAATTCTAATAGCATGACTTAATCAGGAAACAAAAATCTGCATTGGCATGACTTATTGAGGGTCAACTTTCAGCCAAAGTAAGTGTCAAGTCAGTATGATTTAGACATGTCCATTTAAGAAAATGATCTCAGCTTATTATCTTCTAATTGCCCTAAAATATACATGCTATCCAGAAGAGCAACAAGTTATATGTAACGGTGATCAAGTTAACAGTGATCAAATTTTGCAAGTGTTCTGTACTGCTGCTGGCTGATTATGCTTTTTCACAAATTGAATTCCTTACATTGACTTGTCCAGACACACACGCCTACAAACGCTTGTTGATTGCACATGCTCTACAAACGCTTGTTGATTGCACATGCTCAGTGTTCCTCTGATTTTCTTTCCCTTTTTTTTTTTTTTTTTTTTTTTTTTTTTTTTTTGTGGTGGTTCTTGTATTCTCCTTTGTGACACTCCCCCTTCCCCTCTATTACTTCTGGAGTTAAAAAAAAAAAAAAAAAGACAATGGGTTAAAAATCTCTAACCATGACTAAGTAAGTTATGATAATATTTAAAAAAAAAAAAAAAAAAACAACGTTTTATCCTGATTGCCTGGCCCAAAGTAAAATGATTCAAAAGTGCAAGTGATCTTCACCTTTCAGTAGGGTATTTCGGAAAGCTGAGAGATTTTAGAAATGTTGACATGGCATAATTAGGGGTTATCATACCCCTGTTTACCCATATGACTTGGCTGCATTTCATTGTGCATGTTTGGCAAAAATATGATTAAGGACTTAGCTGCATTTAATTGTACATGTTTGGCAAAAATATGATTAGAAGAAAAAAAACGAACCAACAAACAAAAAAAAAAAAATGGATGAAGTTCTTAGATGGTCATTCCATTTGCAATGTTTAACCATTTTTGGTCTCTTGCTGTGCTTTGACCAAAGAGCAACAACTCTTGCTAACTTCCACACGCAGAATCGGGTCTGAATCTTCGCCAGCATGCTGATATGTTAGAACTAGCAGGGGCTGCAGGCCCTGAAATTTTTTGGGAAAAAAATGTCTGGTAAGAGAGCATGAATTTGTGCAAAAGTATGCTGAGTAATCAGGTTGGAAAGTAATTTGTATTGGGAGAAAGTGTTTCTGTTGCAGTTAATGGAAGATAAGTATCCTTATACTCATCTGCTGTTTGATGGTTGGTGTAAAAACAAAGCCCCCCTCCCCCTGCTTTTACAAAAATTTGGTAGCCACCCTCTTCCTCTCTGCTTGCACAAAAGTTTGGAGGATGTATACACACACACTTTGTTGAAAACACTCATTTTGACTCAGAAAAGCTCATCAGTAGCAGTCTTAGGGTCTATTATCACTTTATACCAAATTAGTTTGGAATAGCAACTTAAAATACTAACACTAAGATTCTACCGCGACCGAGAAGGTAAGCTGACATGGCATCATAACAGCATATTATTTTTGCCTGTCATATTTCAGTTACGCTTTTATCAGTATAAGTTTTATCATAGTCAGATGGTTTGTCCTAATAGGATATATGGCATTGTTCAGAAGACAAATCGGTTATATACTCCAAGGATACCATGGTTGTGTATGCAAGGGGAACGAGACAAACTAAACCAGCAGAGTTTCTGAATAAAGTCTACACACACTCGAGTCATAATGTATACAGCCCTGCTGACTTTTGAGGCTACATCACAGGTGTCTTACATGGTCTCAAATGTATTAAAACAAAACAAAACAAACTGATAAGTTGAAAACATGCAGTTTTGACAAAATGTGTGTATTTTCACTGGCATTTTACAATGAAAAAAAAAAAAAAACAGCTGGTGGTTACCCGATCGGAGAATTTACCGATACTGGAGTCAAGGGACATAACTGGTCCTAAACTAAGAAAAATGATAATCGATTATGTCCCTTGAGATTTGCAGAAACACGTGGAAACAATTACGATTTGTTCACAGCATGCAACTTTAAACCGATATTACCACTTATAATAATATTATGCGAAAATGCAGATTCTTCTTTCCAGTAATGGTCCCATTGAAAAGTTTTTTTCTCTTACATACACTATTGGCTAATATGAAGAAAAATTCACACAGAAAGCAATGACAAAGGCAGGGCACTCTTCTACTTGCACACACTTCTATTGTGCTCAGATGTGGCATTTTAGAATAATTTTACACCTTACTTTAAAATATACATTTCAAATTCACATTGAATTTTGTGAAAATGAAAGAATATATGGTCTCTGAAAAGTTTGAGAAGATTGTTCATGACTGATCTTACAGACACCTTTTTAAAATTGCTAGCAGTTGGTCCAAACCATGATGAATCATGCCAAGCAACTTGCATTGAAACACAGTCCATACAGCTGGAAGGATCCAGCACAAATGAGGACTTATGTATAATACGATAGATATGGTAATATCTGTCGTCATGTGTCTCCCCATCTTCCTAGCCATCTAAATGGCTTTTTTTTCTTAAAACACTGATCAGTACAAAGCCACATTCAGGCTTCTAGAGCTGGACATCTACAGGCAGCTCTTTGCTGTGAAACTGTCCACTCACTGTATTGATTCGTGGATTCATATGAGCCTGTTATGATCCACAATTAGTAAGACATCACTTGACAACATACTCTTCTGTGAGGCAGACCACTGCCACTTTCATCTGATACGGAGTCCACATGAATTTTCCATTGATCAAAGACTTTTGACACATACTCACTAAATTGAAACTGAAATAACCACAAAGGTAGGGCTTGATGGGACACATTTTGAGATTTTTTTTTTTTTTCATATGAATATAGCGGAGGAAAATGGTGATACAGATTTTTTTTTTGTTTGAAACCAGAACACAGGACTGAGCTTTATGTTTCCTGAACAAGTTCTGAATTGCGCTTTGTTTCCTTAATGTATTCTGATGTCAGTCTGGCTCAAGACAAGAGTACATCTGCTGAGGTAGCCAGGAAATTCAAACAACTCACAGAGAGAGACCCATGGATGAAACATCTGTGTAATTCCAGTCTTCCAGTATGAGCTTAGAGCACTTTGAACAGCTCTGGGTAGGATGTGACTGGTCACTAATCAGAGATAATTAATATAATGGTTCACACATGTGCCCTCGTAACTAAACCCTCATGACAAAATAGTCTCTGTCAACATACAGTCTTCAGGCAGCAAAAAAAAAAAAAAAGAACCCTAGGACATTTCTTTGTCTGCCCCTACCCTTAGTTCATATCGACTCTTTCAGAGTGAGCATTGTGATAGTCACAGTGGGAGGTCATTCACATTAATGTTGTTAGTGGTGTTAGCTGTCATGAACATCCCATCAGCATCTACTGATGCCTTTGTTTTTTGTCCAACTTGTTGAAATGAAAAATGGGAACTTACTACACATTGACTCAAGCTATATTGAATAAGGACCTAAACTTGATGAGCTTATTGCTGCTTATATGGCCCAAATGATCCTTCTGACTCAAACTGATCCATATTTCTGGGTGAGCATGACAGACAAGTCTGTTACAGACCCACTAATCCAAGGTCAAACTTTCCCTTTTGCACCACACTTTACCAGATTTCAGAGCCAGAATGGCAGGCCAATCTGTTGTGGACCCACAAAAACTGAGCCAAATCATCCCTTTGGGCATCGTTTCATCAGGTCACAGGGCTAGCATGGCAGGCCGATCTGTTATTAACCCACCAACCTTGGGAGATATTATCCCTTTGACATCACACTGTATCATGTGTCAGGGTTATAGCATGGCAGGCCGATCTGTCAACCTTGGGGTGACTTATCCCTTTGACATCACACTGTATCATGTGTCAGGGTTATAGCATGGCAGGCCGATCTGTCAACCTTGGGGTGACTTATCCCTTTGACATCACACTGTATCATGTGTCAGGGTTATAGCATGGCAGGCCGATCTGTCAACCTTGGGGTGACTTATCCCTTTGACATCACACTGTATTAGGATTACTTTGGTAGGCAATTCTGTTAGTGTTATGGACCCCCAAACCCTTGTTTCAGTGATGATAAGAAACCCAGTCAAGGATGATTTGCCAGGAGCCTCCAACAGCACACTTGTTGACCTGGAAGAGCCTGTCCCAGCACCTGTGCTCTTGGATCCTGAACATCCTCTTTGATGCACAAGTAAAACATAGTCCTGCAGATTTGCCAGGTGGAAGCCATCTCTCCAATGGACTGCAATGACATTAGTAAAGCCTTGGAATCCATTTCATGAACATTTTGCAAAGCAACAGATTCCAGATCTGGGATCTGAATCCTTTATGAGCAGTCCAATGCAATTATACACATGTTGGAGGCCTAGAATGAGGACCATCTCTATTTTCAGACATCCGTGGGTCCTTCCTATAAGTGTCAAACACACACATGCACTCACTCTCTCTCATCTGTGACACACACACATGCACTCACTCTCTCTCATCCGTCTTCAAACATTTTTATATAATTTCTTTTCTATTCTTAGCGACCATTCACAAGATTACAAACTGTGTGACCTTCATGCCTAATTTTCTATCTTTCTGATGCGTGGTGGTTTATCCCCTCTGAAAGCAGGTTATATACACAATGTTGATGCCATTCTTTCATGTAATTATGGAAGTATGCAGTTTTCATCACTGGTAAGGGCAGCAGCTGGATCAGTTGACTTGCATTTGGTTAGGGAGAGAGATGTGGTGTGGGAAGATGGAGGGTAGGGGAGCTGAGGGAGAGAAACAGAGAAACAGAAAAAGAAGGAATATAGGAATGGAGAAGGGAAAGCCAAGAAAAAAGGCATACAGGCTGTTGATCTGGGGAGGAGGGGCAGACACTCTGTGTGTGTGTGTGTGTGTGTGTGTGTAAACGTGAAAAAATTCAATGACAGTATTGGGGTGGTGGTGGTACTATTTGTCACAATACTTCAAATTTCGCACATCTCGATCTTTGAAGAATTTTCAGACAGAACATGGCTCTGAGATTTGTTTTTTCCAGGATTTTCATTTCAGTTTCCTGAGATTTTTGTTGCAATGCATTTTCCATTACAAATAAATATTTTATTTTCAAAAATAATTTCAAATTCTAGAATTAAGTAGCCTCAGTATGAGATGTATACAGATTAAATTTGGGGTCTACAGTTGATAAAAACTTTCTCATAACAGTCACAAATGGAAAATAAACCAGCATTTTGTGTTCTAGGTGCTCAGGACTGCACATCTTAAGTTTTTGAGCATTTGGAAAAAAAAAAAAAAAAAAACAGAAATTTTTGTGGGATCATATATTTGGCAATTTTGCCTGCACCTTGTAATCACGTGGAAAGAGTACATGCTTGGTGGAAAAAAAAAAAACGATCAATTACTCTAAAGTGGCAAGGTTAAACATACAGCTATTCACACCTACACATCAGTTGTTGGTATAACTGTACTTACTTAAAACCATGCAAACACACATGCATGTACACACACACACACACACACACACACACACACATGCATACACACACACAGCAGACAAACGCATACACATGCATGCACACTTGTGCACACTCTGCCCCTACGCCATGTACCCCCTCCGCACACACAACCACACTCTCTTTTGATGTTCCTTCCCTTCACCCACATATACAGAGAACAGAGAACATTTGACACAAAGAGGGAAATGGGGAAGGGGCTAGGTGGCACAGAGTGAGAGCCAAGAATGTAATTAGTTTACCTTCACAAACTCTAACTGTGCATGCACGCACACACACTGACTGACTGAAAACAATTTATTGTCAGATTAACTCAAGGTTGTACTGACAACGCACACATGCACACAAACACACACACACGCATGTGTGTGTGCGCACACACACACACACACTCACAAACACATACACCCTAGAAAGTCCAATTCCTGAAATGTGCCAGTTGCGTAAAATCCCAAGGCATTCATTATCTGGAGAATGGGTGGAAGGCAGCCTCATCTTGATATTGGATGATCAATATGATTGTCTATGAAATGAGGCAGGGAACAGTAAACAATAAACAGTAAACAAGTGGGGTAGTCTTTGCTCCCATAAGGAAACCTAATACAGAGTAACTTTATTCAAGACTGGCACAGCCTTTTAAACTTGAATAAAGTCAGACAAATACAAAGACGAACAATCTAATAGTGGGGGAAAAACAAGCGCAGGCCAACAACTAAATTATCATCATAGTAATGACTTGGTAAAACTTTGAATTTAAAGAGGGGGGGGGGGGGGGAGGGCAGGAGGTTGAAGATGTAAAAACTGGGAACATGAAATTTAAAAAAATATGAAAACTCTTCCCAGTTTTTACATCTTCAACCTCCTGCCCTCCCCCCCGCCCTCTTTAAATTCAAAGTTTTACCAAGTCATTACTATGATGATAATTTAGTTGTTGGCCTGCGCTTGTTTTTCCCCCACTATTAGATTGTTCGTCTTTGTATTTGTCTGACTTTATTCAAGTTTAAAGGCTGTGCCAGTCTTGAATAAAAGTTACTCTGTATTAGGTTTCCTTATGGGAGCAAAGACTACCCCACTTGTTTACTGTTTAATATGATTGTCTGTCACACCATACTAATCCACAGTTGATATCCTCATGACAAAAACTGAAATGCCTTAACAGCTTAATGTCATGATACAAATCAAATTGGTATGATCACAGAAAATTTGACATGCTCTCAAAAAACCTTGGCTTATAAAATAAAGGCATGGTATGCTGTCAGCTATTGCTTCCCCACCTGTGAAGTTCATGTCTCACACATACCTTAGATATAAACATTCCCACCATACACACACACATACTAGATCACTAAAAAAGCTGTGCTGTCAACATTCTAAGCAGTGGTGGAAGAACATCACTAACATTACAAATTCATTTGTGAACAAAATCCCTCTCATCATAGTCATTGTGAAATGGAAATATTTTAGATACAAACTGTTGTCAAAACAAACAAGTTCTTACCTCATAAGAAAACAAGAACAAAATTAATGATGATTTACAATACACTTCAATTCAAATCATGTTACTTAGAGCTGAGCTGACTGCAAGGGGCCATAGCAAGTCATGAAAGTCCATTCTATGCGTTTGATGTAAAAAAAAAAAAAAAAAAATCAACAGCTCAGTCTACTAGATAAAGCTACCTGGCCTAGCAGTTTGTTAGAAAAATTCCTTGCCTCTGCACATGCATGCACTGATGTCGGCCACATCTTTTTCGAAGTCTTGAAAGAATGATGGAACAAATGGTTCAAGCTGCCTGGCCCACCCTATTTGTGATTAACAACAACACATACACACAGAGAGAACATGCCAGCATACACACATACACATGAACTCACTGCATGCCATATGTACCTTTTAAGTTGTCATAGTGACAGAATAAGATGATCAAACAGTGCAGGGTTTTTTTTTGTTATTTGTTTTGTTTTGATAGGTTGGTTGGTTTATAACAGTCAACAAATTTTGATGTAATAACAAGAAATGCATTCTTGCGGTTCAACAATCGACCACAACACTTACAGTTAATGCTTTCTTTAAAACTCCACCCTCAACTTTTGATAACACTTTTCAAAGATTTATATTTAGTTGTCCTGTCTTGACTGAAACAATTTACAAATGATGGTTTCATCAGGTTTAGATAAAATGATTGTGATTGAACACAGATAATTGTGTACTCCGCCAGTGTACACATGTGGCTTGAGCATCAGCTAAGAAACTGTTAACAGTCCACCACTAAAAGCATTGTGAGCAGCAAAACTTCTGTCTCCACTTCAACATACTGATCTTGAATCAATGCCAACATATGAAACAAAACAAAACAAGTGTTTACTGAATATAAAAAAAATTATACAGTAATCTATTCCACATTCAAAACATTCAATTTTCATAACCCTTGAAAAACAATTACTTTATAATCTTAAACCAGGATCAAGATTCAATTCCACACACATTACATTACTGTGAACAATTATGACCCCAGATAAGCAATGAAACTGCTGTTTATGTGGCAACAGAAAAAACACATATGCTGTGACTTCAACTGAAAAAATGTATCCAATGCTGTTATCTAGGCTTTATCTGGAAACTGAATTTCATGAATGCTAAAAAGTTACCAAGGCCTTTGTGTCAAGTATTCTCAAGATGCAGACACTGGAAATAAAATTTCTATAGGACTTCTGGCATCCCACTCTGGTTATAAATGGGTTAATTCCTCATCTAATGTTGTATTAAATGCACTGGATATGCCAAGGTAAATTTGTAATATTTACTTATTCAATTCAAAGCATACATAAATCAATGTTGTATCACTGTCCACAGGATCTTTCACAGAGATATTTTGTGCATTTTACTTTCAGGGGAGGGGAAGGAGGAAGGGGACTAGAGGTGGAAGGTGGATGGGGGAAGGGGAGGAGAGGGGAATTTGACAGGGTGAAGGGAAGGGGGGCATGAACAAGGGGAAGGGGGGCAGGGGGGATGGGGAAAAGGGGGGTGGGGAAAAGGAAGGAGGGGGAAGGGCCTCAGGATGTATAATGGAAAGGGGTGGAGGGAGGTGGAAGGGGGGGGGGGGGGGGAGGGGGAGAATGGGAGACAGGAGGGAAGGGGGAACTGGGCTGGTGCCTGAGTAAAACTCCCCATCATGAAGAAAGGCTTCGATTTTAAACATAAATAGAGATAGAAATGCAAAATACAAGCAGTTTTCTTGATCTGCAAACACAAACGATGGCCTTTATTACACCATCATTTAAAGATACGTCATCTACAAACGCCCACATGAGCGCGCACACGCGATTACACACACATTGTAGGTGACATGATTCCTGTCTCTCTGATGTGTGTG
Source organism: Conus betulinus (assembly GCA_016801955.1). NCBI lineage: Eukaryota > Metazoa > Mollusca > Gastropoda > Neogastropoda > Conidae > Conus > Conus betulinus. The sequence continues at coordinate 111,048 of JADBJO010005506.1, forward strand.
TGTGTGTGTGTGTGTGTGTGTGTGAGTGCGTGTATGTGTGTCCGCGCGTGCGCACGTGTTGTAGCCCAGTGCTAGTGTAAAAGGAGAAAGAGAGCGAGAACGGAAGAGGGGGGGGGGGGGGGGGGGGGGGGGGGGGGGGGGGGGAACCGTTGGGACTCAAGCACCGTCCGTCGTCCCTGTCTTGCCAGCGGTGGCAAATTGAGACATTGATGACTGAAGCAAATCGCATACCAAAGCAACAAACACAGCAATAACCCGACAAAGACAGAATGAGACGTAATAAATCTACCACGTACTATAAATGAAACCCAAAATATATACATTCAATTAAAACAAACAAAATAAAACAAACGAAAAAAAAAGCACACGCACACGTCAAACTGTACAGATGCCCTCAAAAGTTTCGTCTGCTCTCAGCGGCGAGCCAGAGGAATCCCTTGTCCATTTTAGCCGCATTAGCGTACAAAATGACACCGGCTTATGATTTTTGTTTAAATAAATTAGTTTCTACAATTATTTCTTTTCAAGCATAGTTTGATTTTATAATTTTGTTTTATTTTTATTCGGTTGCATCGAAGATAAATGAGATTGATATTTATGAATGGATTATGATAATAAGAAGCTCGACGTCACAAGGTCTAATTACGGGACCAAATAAAAGTATTGTCGAAGTTTCTCCATGTCGCCGTATCAGTTGTTTTTGTGAGATATTACGGATGGAATCAATCCAGCCTCAGGTATTTCGATGCAATTTATTCATTTAACAATATTGTAAATTATTTTTGTTAATTTTGTTTAAAAAATTCTTGATCGTGGCTTGTATTTGACAGGATATTTATTGAACGTGTGACCTAGATGTTGAGAGTCGATTATCAGATTTCTGGTAGACTTGAGTGTTCACATGCGTGCCGATGGAGAATAGTAACAACGAATTATGTCTGCATTTCAGTTTATTGGCGCACCTTGCGGATCGCACGGACTTACACCTTCTACAAGGCAATTAAATTTAAGAAGGACGGAAATCTGCACATTTTGAAATTGGGAGAATTTTTCTATTTGAAAATATTAGACGAATTTCCCGTGTGCATTGGGGAAATTCAACTGCTTTGGGAGGAGAAAGGCACAAACCAACTGTTAACAAGCGTCAGATTGTACTTCCAACCTCAGGACACTCCGGGAGAGATTCAGGACGGCATTGAATTCGGAGAAGTGAGTTGTCTTTTTTTTCCCCTTTGTTGTTTTTTTAACAAATGTTTTGTTGGTTTTTTCGATTTTAAAAAATTTGAGTGGTGATGGAAGGGCGTTAATCATGCTTTTTTGTGGATTGATTGACAGTTGTGGTTACAAGGGGTAGGGGGGGGGGGGGGGGGGGGGGGGGGGTTATGTGAAGGGGAATTTCGCATAAAACCCCATAGGATACAGTTGGATGCAATGTACGTGTTATGTGCAGCATTGTGCAGGCCATTCGTGTGTTTTCCGTCGTTGCATTAAAGAAGCCGGAGCGTTAACACGAGGGGGGTCATTTCTATATTTGCGCGATTGTCGATGTGAGAAAAAGTCGACCGTGATCTCAGTCTGTCGCAAGTGTCAGTTGCCTGGCTTTGTGTTGGGTACTTATTGACTGACAGACTTCTCGCTTTTGAATCAGGGGTATGCAGGAGGTGGTTGAGGGATTTGGCCCAGGGAGGCGCTGGTTCATTGCTTCTTGACATAGGCTGTAGTTGTTCCCTTGCTATCTAATGACAAACAGGTCACATAGACGAGCTATTTTACGCACATCTCCCAGTTACGATTTGTTGAAGACGTTATCTTCATAGCTTTTATTATACAGTAAAAACAAATGTCACAGTACTTTTAAGGAAAAGAATCATACCTGTTACCTGTTTGAGAGGTTTGAGTGTATGTTTGTGTCTGTGTGTAACATACGTAGCCCAAAATGAGCATAGTGATGTTTTGAAAAATTGATTTAGTATTACTGTTTAATAGTTTCCAATTGATGGCAGACCTGACTTCTTTACTCACAAAACAAACCCAGATCATGGTATTGTTTCTGAAACTTGTCATGTTTTTGAAGAGTCTTGTAGTGAAATCAGCTCGCCTTTGTGTTTTTTTTTTTTTTGTTTTTTTTTTACAATAGTACTTCATGCCCATGAAATGTTTAGGCAACATTTTGATATAAGTACTTAGTTGACATTCACACTCTGTAGATATGCAGAAATGTTGGGTATTTTTCTGTGCTAAGAAGTTATGTTTAACGAGATCAAATGACAGGTGACATCAGATAGCGCTAGAGTGTACTACAAGAATGCAAACAAAAACTTGAAATGAGATTACCCCCATCAATCAAGACGACTTTGTAGCATGAGAATATATAATATTATATTGATCATAAAAGGGAGCTTCAAAATCCTTAAAAGAATTATTGTAAATGCTGATTGTAGAACATTTTGAAATCTTAATTCTCTTATAAATGAATAAAGATAAGTCATTTGCCAATAAATCACACTTAGACCACTAGTAGAACTCAAGCCATTTTCAGAAACTGAATTAGATCAGTAAATGACATCTAAAATAAAGTGTATCAACAGCCAAATTATTACCTTAAACTAACAAAAATATTACCGTAAACTAACAAAACAGCAACAACATCAAAACTTCATAAATCCGCAGATAAGTAATGATAACAGTGAAATGAGGAATATGAAAAGATTTGAATTGGGTTTAGAAATGAATCTATAGATTTAAACTGTAATTGAGGATATAGGGGGTGTTAAAAATTCAGAACACAAATTCAGATTTCTCTCTCTCTCTCCTCTCTCTCTCTCTCTCTCTCTCTCTCTCTGTGTCTCATGCACACACACACACACACACACACACACACACACACACACACACACACACACACACACATGCACCTGCACATGTGTGCTCACACACACCTGTTGGGTAATGATACTTATTTCTTTTTATCTTAAAATATCTGTTCAGTCTGATCTGTTCACAAACTGATTTCAGTGTTTACTAAAATTTTGTGATTTGATGCATGATTAACAAAGACATTTCTAAATTTGAGAACCAAATTATGAAAAAAACACAAAATAAAACAAACTTATGAACAAGCAAACAATCCTCAAAATGGACTTTCAGATTGCTTTTATTTTGTTTACTTTTTGTTTTTAAGTTCGAAGCATCAATTTGAAAGGTGAGTTGACTTAGACCACAAATGATTATTTCATCATATTTATGTCTTCAATCATGACATGCTGAAAATTATACGTTTTTAACAACAACAACAAACAAAAAATGATATTGTGCAAGCATAATTCATGCATAGTAACGTTTTTTTTTTTATTGTTTGTAACATGATGATTTTAATACATCAAACCAGTCAATTCACCATGTTCAGCGCTGGTCTGAGGTTACTCTGACACTGATTCACAAAGAAAGGAATGTAGTTGCAATCTGTTTGTATGGCAGGTATGCTCCCTGACATTTAAAGCTTATAGCATCAAGCACTGTTTGTGTAAGCAGGGATATTGATTAAAAGATCCACGAGCGTGTTTTCAGGGTAAAATTTTGTTAGACGGGTGTTTAACACAAAGGAGTTAGACGGGTGTTAACACAAAGGATATGAACATTTGTCTTATGTAGCTGTGTGTGTGTGTATGTGTGAGAGAGAGAGAGAGAGAGGGGGGGGGGGGGGGATAAGAATAGGACTCTCTTTAGGAGCTAACACGATTCGAACTCATAAGCAGGGGGGGGGGGGGGGGGGGGGGGGGGAATTTCAGAGCGCGAGCAGAGAGGGAAGGAAGAGGCCAGCGATGCAAATGACATTTGAAGCAAACGCCATTGAGCCGTAATGGCTCCGGGGCAGCTGAGAGCTCTCAGCTCCTCGCTGTGTGTGTGTGTGTGTGTGTGAGAGTGTGCTTGCGATGGACTACATTTCAGCCCCGTTTACAATCCCTGCCTTTTCTCTGGCCCAGTTAACTATGCGGGCACACACGGCTTCGCTTAGCCGAATCGGCAGGCATTGCTTTGGGCTTTTTTTTTTTTTTTTTTTTTTTTTTTTTTAACACGTGGGGGTCTGAACCTGAACTGCCTCGAGATTGCCAGAACCCCCTCAGAACAGTTTAGAAATAGGTAAAAAAAAAAAAAAAAAAAAAAAAAAAAAAGGCATGCGGTCGCCGACGTCCCTGTTTGATGATTCATAGTGGAGTTTTATGTATGTTTACGAAGATGAGTGCAACATTGACATACCTGTGTGTACTAAGGATGTCGTACAATTGTCAGCTTTCCTTTCTTGTTTTTTGTTTGTTTGTTTGTTTTTAAAGAAAATAATTTTCTTTATATCTATCAATCTATCTATCTATCAATCTATCTATCTATCTATCTATAGACATCTCAGTATCAATCTATCAATCAGTCCATCTGTTTGTGTACCCCCCCCCCCCCCCCCCCCCCCCCCCCCCCCCCCCTCCAATATGGAGGTAGTTGAAAACATACAAAAAGGTCCAGATTGATGTTGTTGAAGATGCTTTTTTTTTTTTTTTTTTTGAACAAGAAACATAAATTTGGTAACTTAAGGCGTACAGTTTGTAGCATTAGAATCAGTAGTGGGTGTGGAGCAGCAGATTATGGACTGCTGAGGAAAAGGAAGATCATACATATTCTTTTTCTTTGTATTGGATTATTATTTTCGACTTACAAGTCATTCATTTCACTTGATCTTGTCAGACTTGAAAGATGTTTTTAAACTATTCTAGTTTGTGTTCCATTGCCTGGTTATTCTTGTTTCAATAGGATATTAATACTTTGAAAAACATTTTTTACTATATGCATACACACAAGCAAACACACACACACACACACTCACTCAGCTTAGTGACATTAATATAAAGCATCCTGTTAGTATTGTTAAATAAAACTCAAATTGAATGAGTGATTATCACTGCCATTCATTGGCATCATGAGAATGAGTCGCCTTGCACACAAACACATCCATATATCCATGTCATTATAAGGTTTTCTTTAATGGAAGCTCAAAAGTCTTAGCATAAGCTTGCATTCATAACAAACATGATGATTTGATGTGCATGCGTGCGCTCTGAGCAAACGCTCGGTGTGATGAATGTAATATACGTGTACACAGAATAAACATTAAATATTATTTGAACAGGGTGTGTGTTTGAGCACAATTACGAAAAAAACAACAAGAATCTAATTCTAAGGTAATGAGTACACCCAACGTTCTGTACTGTGAGCTGGGAAATCATACAAGCACTGAAATCAGGCATGTGCAGTAGTAGTTATCAACTTGCTGTAGTTAAATGGGTGTAAAGTGGTTGTCTTATTGATTGAACTGCCAGGGAAACAGTGAGTGCTGACCCAGTTAGCTAGCTAACTTGCTGACCCTGGGGCCTAAGTGGATTTAAACTGCTTCCCCATGGCCCTCCCTACCCAACCAGGCTTGGCTTTGTTTATTCTCATTCAGAGGGTTTCCCAGGGAAAGTTGGAGACATGTGTTACCTGCCGCTGTCTGATATTACCAGTAAATCAGGGAATAGTGGATGCATGCAGTGTACACTTCCTTTGACAGTAGTGACAGGAGGAAAGACAAGTTCTGATTTTGCTGATCGTTTGAACATCTGTGTTGTTCAGATGTTGCTTTGTGAACACACACACACACACACACACACACACACACACACACACACACACACACTTCTCTGATATTGATTTGTTTGAAAGTTACTTTTTGCTTGATTTGTAGTCCAGTCAGGTATTTCCTTTAATCTGATATTGACAGTGAGTGTAGGTGTGTTTTGTTTATTCGTTTGTCTGTCTAATTGTTTTCTGATGTTATGTACGCCACCCACTGCTCACTCCCAGCCCCACCCCGTCCCTACACACACACACACACACACACACACACACACACACACACACACACACACACACACACGCACTTGTAAGCAACATGAACAAACTCTATCTCCCTCCCTCTATTTGCCTGCCTATCTCTCCTTCTTGTCTAATATCACATAGTTTGTGAAAAAGACGTAAAATTAAAGTACTACTACTACTGCTACTATACACACACACACACACACACACACATATACACACAAAGTGTGATTGCTCAACAGTTGCGATTAAACATTGATTGATTTAGCTGTTGTCTGGCTTTCTGACTTGGTATGAAATAATGTGTTTGTTAGTTTTAAACGGTTTTGTATTCTTACAGATTTACATGTATCTTTCCATGGTAGAACATGACTCCTCTTTGAAAGATCATATTCATAAGATTCATATAATAAAATAAGAAATGAAATTGAACCCTTCTTTCTTAATAGTTCACTTTAGTTGTGTTCCAAATGGAACTCTAAGACTATTTTAGTTGTGTTTGCTCACCTACCACCCACTACCCCCTCCAGCCACTACCCCCTCCTGCTCTCTCTGTCTTTGTCTCTCTGTCTGTCTGCCTGTCTGTCTGTCTGTCTCTCATTTTCCTTCCTTTTGATTTCCTACCCTCCCTCCCCACCTCTGTCTCTCAATCCCCTCCCTCTCTCTCTGTCTGTCTGTCTCCCCCCCCCCCCCCCCCCTCTCTCACTCTCAAACTTAGGTTTAAGAAAACTCTTGAGTCATTGGATTCAGGTGAAAGAAAGAAAAAAAAAAAACTGGCATGACTTTTACAAAATGTCTGTTGTATTGATATGCCCAATCATTGACATCAGTGTGTCCAGTATGTTCATTACTGCAGTCAGTGAGATATTATGGATAACATTCTCGTTCAGCAATCTTATTAAAAAAAAAAAAAAATGTCCTCCTGTAATATTCTTACTCTTTATCACAAATATCCAGCAGAATACTGTCACAGCTTAAAACAGGTACGACCGTAGCAAAATTTGTACTGTAGTGCCTTAATAATTTCAATACCCAGAACCGTTGTGGATCTTTCATTGTGCTTTGCTTGTGAAGTATTACGCAATCATGGCATTGCAAGCTAATGAATAGGTGAATTAGATGTTGGCAAAGACCCAAACTGGCTTGGAAAACATTACTGGTTTGATTTACTAACAGCATCACCTATCTCTTCTCATCCTTTTTTTTTTTTTTTGGGGGGGGGGGGGGGGGGGGGGGGGGGGGGCTTTTAACAAATTACAGGTGTTACTGTTTATGTGTGTATTTAGATTCAGGGTGTGTGTGTGTGTGTGTGTGTGTGTGTGTGTGTGTGTGTGATATTGAATAAATGCTCAGGTATTTAATATTTATTCATTCCATGTTTGACCAGAATAGTTCATTAAATCATGGGATGTACAGCAGAGTTCTTTGTTTTGCTTTCTTCTCGCCGTGCTGAGAGCATCAAAAATAGACACGGTGAACACGACCTAAGAGTTCTAACCGATGCTGCCATCACGAGCAAAACCCCACCTACCAGCACACAGGGGGTGGCTCAGCTATTTCATGCATGTTAATGTATCCCTTTGCTGATTCAACACAGAAATAAAGCGCATGTAACTATCGTATACTTGGCGGGGGGGGGGGGGGGGGGGGGGGGGGGGGGGGGGGTATTATTAAAAAAAAAAACGCGCCTGGAATTCACGCTTTGACAAAATAAAAGAACACGCTGTTATACGCATTAGATCAACCAGAAGAAGCTTAAAAGAAGAGAGAGAGAGAGAGAGGGGGGGGGGGGGGGGGGGGCATAAATTACTCCTGATTTCATGTCAAGACGGAAGCTGGGCAGAAGTTGCCTTGAGGGCTGGGGAGAGAGAGGTGGTGGGGACAGACAGACCGAGTGGTTGGTGAACAGTGTACACGTGAGCCCTGGAGGAGAGGGAAGAGAGAGGGAGAGAGAGAAATACACAGGCGCGCGGACAACCAGGGTATTTATAGCCAGCCTTGAGCGGGCGAATCAAGCTGTGCTGCATGGCAAACCCGTCTTCCATAATGTCAGTCAATAACCCGATTACACCTGTATGTTGTAGCTTACACACACACACACAGACATACACATACATACACCTGTATCAGTGTGTGTGTGTGTGGTGGGGGGGGGGGGGGGGGGGGGGGGGGGGGATGGGAGGAAATTGAGGGAACCAAACAGGAGCGGCTGTACTGGCAGACCCAGCCAGTTTTGTTATTGTTGTTGAGAAATTGCGTTTTTACTCCACCAAGTAGGACATGATGGTATTGCTTAAAAAAATAAACAAGCAAACAAACAAACGAAAAAAAACGCCTTTGTGGATGACAATTAAAATGAAAATTCCAAAGATATGTAATACAGAGTTTTTTGTTTTTTTTTTTTAACTTAAAATTTGGGCTCATGTGTGTAAGCTTACTTATTGATATTATTTATTCACCCACAAAATATTAAAGAAATGATAAAAGATCTGTTGTAGATAAGGTTAAGGTCTTTTTCAGTATGGATTTTTTCATAATATTAATTAGATGATGACTCACTGATGGAGGATGATACTGAGGTCTCGTTGAACATGAAAGTTTTTCACTGCGTTAAATTACACTCTGATTGATGGATAACGTGAACACATTCACCATTAATGTGAACAACAATTCTGGTTCATACACACACACACACACACACACACACAGAGTGACACACACACAGTGACACACACACACACACACACACACACTTGCACGCACACTCGCATGCATGCACACACACACACACACACACACACACACACACACACATGCACGCATGCGCTCGCTTGAGCATGCCCTTTTTTCTTTTAAAGCATGTGGGATGTTCACATGGGATAGGCCATAATGGAAACACAAGCATTGGTAAAGCACACTACCCACAAGTGGTTTAACAGATCTTTCAACAGGAGAACTGGTGGCACAGGTCAAGTCCTGTAGTATTCCCTAGAAAAAAACCAGTCAGATGAACAGAATGGTCAGGAAGGAGTGAGGGCCTGAGTGTACCTGCAGCTTTTTAATTTGGGTCATTGAATACAGGTTAGGTTGTATCTTTAGGGGTTAGACAACACGGCTGTGTACAGAAGCTAGAGTTACAAAAAGAAAAAAAAAAAGGTCATTGATTACCTTACAGGTCTTTTAATCTCTGCATGCGTGTGTGCATGTGTGTGTGTGTGTGTGTGTGTGTGTGTGTGTGTGTGTGTGTGTGTGTGTGTGTGTGTGTGTCACAATACGCATGTTATCATACATTTGTATTCAGATTATTTTCTCTTCATTTGAATTTTTGATATAAAAGAGAAGAAAATGCGTAGTTTTAAGCAGTTATTTCTTTCATAAAGAGAACACCTTTTAAAAAAAAAAAAAAACATTGCTAAAGTAACTGCAGTGTAAGTATAGACATTTCCATTTCAGATAAGCATTGGTTTGACTTCGATTGGAGTAATTGATAGATGAACAGTCCTTACTTATTATGGACTGGCAAGGGAAGGATGGGAAGCAGTGTTGGAGCTGGGAGGGGGGGGGGGGGGGGGGGGGGGGGGGGGGGTTAATGCTGTTACAAAAATGACAATCTGATTTGGTTTCGTTGGCTGTGGATTGTTGGCTAGTGGAATGCACACACTTACCAGTATGTTTCCAATGATCCGTATGTATTGAAGACAATGTACTTCCAATGATCAGTATGTATTGAAGACAATGTAGTATTAACAAGTGCTCCTTAAAGTGTTTATTTGGAGAAACAAAGTCAAACAGGCAAGCAAAACAAGGGTGGCGGGGGCTGGGAGGGGGGGGGGGGGGGGGGATAAAATTTCTCCCACAATCAGCGTAAGCGTGTACTGTCCTCGTTGCAGAGTGACCATGAAATGGGTTTTACCTGCAGATTAGAAAGGATATCAATGATGAAAGATCAACATCCCCCATTGCACCCTCGCTCCACTCTCCCCACCCTCCAACTCCAAATGTTCACATACGCACACGCACAAACAAAATACAAACAAACGAACAGAGAAAAAGCTCAAACATGCAAACAAAAACCCACGGAGATTATTGATCCAATCTCCTTTGCTTTAACGCCAGCTTTTTTTTTTTTTGGTTGCCTCCCGTCATATCATTATCCACTTCAGCGCTGCTGTCTGCAAAACCCTAGCCTTTGTTTATCAGGGTTTGGTGAAAGACTTGGGGGGAGGGGGGGTCACACGACACAGTATGCGTGTTTGAACATAAATTCATCTTTTATCGCTACCCCCCCCCCCCCCCCCCCCCCCCCCGCCCACTCCCTTCCTGCCGTTGTCTTCTTTCTTCCCTTCTACCCCCCCCCCCCCCCTCCCTTCTACCCTCCCTCTCTGGCCATGCCTTGCCGAACAGCGGTATAGCGACGACGTGTGGCTTCAACAAGGCCCGGGATTGTTGTTGTCCAAGCTTGGCATAATCAGGAGGCCGTCCAGTAGGCCCGCTGTTACAAAACGGGTCTGCTTCAATGTGTAACACGCCTCAGTTGTGTGCGTGCGCGCGCGCGCGCGTGTGTTTGTGTGTGCGTGTGTGTGTGTGTGCGCGTAGCGGGGCGTGAGGCGTCACACGGTTCTCACCGATTATGGAAATTGTGTGTGTGTGTGTGTGTGTGGTGTGTGTGTTTGCAAGAGAGAGAGAGAGAGAGAGAGAGATCCCTATTAAGAGGTTTTGATCGATGAGTAAATACGAATTCGCATTTCATGAAATTGCGGGAGTTAGGGAGGGAGGAGGTAGGGGAAGGTATTCATTCTTGTTTTGGATGCGTGGGTTATTAAAAGGCTGTGCACACACACACACACACACACACACACACACGTGTGTGTGAGTGCGTGCGTGCGCGGTTAGAATTAGGCGGAACAGGGTTATGGATTGTATGATTAAGAGTAATTTTAGAGAACTCTCTCTCCCTCTTTCTCTCTCTCTCTCTCTCTCTCTCTCTCTCTCTCTCTCTCTCTCAGATATGAAGATGACAGATTTTGTTGAAAAATCCCTTGTACTTTATTTTCCTAGCATTGTAAATGAAATCAGCATTACTTTGCTTCTGTGTGTGTATGTTTACCTGTAAATTTGTTGTTTAGTGTGTGGTTTTAGTTTCACCTTTTTTTTTTTTTTTTTTAAAATTGAATTTGATCATCGGTTGAGCTGTTTGATGAATAGAATTTGATTATTTAAATTTTTTTTTTTTTTTTTTTTTTGGGGGGGGGGGGTTGTCTTCCTTTTACCGTTTTCCCCCTCATGACATGTGTGAGTTGCATTAAATCGTTTTATATTTTTGTGGCTGTGGTAATTTTGGATAATAAAAAAAAAGTAACAAAAACATGTTACCATTTTTTAAATTTACTTTAATGATGTGAACATAATTTACTAAACGTGTTTATGTTTTGTGTGATTTCCCCACTTTTGTAGTGTGTCAATTTTAAGCTAAATGATGTTTTGTGTGATTTTCCCACTTCTGTAATGTGTCAGTTTTAAGCTAAATGATGTTTTGTGTGATTTCTCACTTTTGTAATGTGTCAGTTTTAAGCTAAAACAATGTTTTGTGTGATTTTCCCACTTTTGTAATGTGTCACTTTTAAGCTAAATGATGTTTTGTGTGATTCCTACTTTTGTAATGTGTCAGTTTTTAAGCTAAATGATGTTTTGTGTGATTTTGCCACTTTTGTAATGTGTCAGTTTTAAGCTAAATGATGTTTTGTGTGTGATTTCCCACTTTTGTAATGTGTCAGTTTTAAATGAAGTTAAATGGTGGATGATCAAGTTAGCAACTTACTCTTGATGCTCGATGCCAGTGTACTTAAGATTAGTGTATATGTAAGTGTGTGTGAGAGGAAGAGAGAGAGAGAGAGGGGGGGGGGGGGGGGGGGGGCACTTTCTTTTACATTGTATGCTTGAGCAGAATACGAAACAAATACGTTTTTTTTTCATCATTCGCTCGTTCATTTCTCATGCATTTGTGAAACAGAACATCTGGATGTTTTATTCCTCCACTCGTTTGCACATTGATTTCAAGTTTGTTCGTTTATTACAATACTACACGGTGTTCATTTCTTTCAACAGTCTGTCATGTAAAACGCGGACCACAAAGCGTCAGCAGATACAGACAGCAGCACACTGGATGGTACACCATGTACCAAGAAAAATGAAATGACATAAACGAAGGGGGCAAGGGGATACAAGAAAAGATGGGGAAGGGCAGGAGGGGGGGGAGGGAGGGGAGGGGAGGGCGCGCTGGAAGACTCGGTAAATCTTAGTACACCTTGCTTGTCTTACGCGGGATGGCCGGAGTCAGGATGACCCTTTGACCACGGCAGGGCCTGGCCCAGGTCCAGCCAGCCAGCCAGAGCTAGGCCTATGTGTTATTAACCGTGCGCTTGATAGCCCCAGCAGTCGTCGCAGCACACACGTTTGCAGTGGCCTAGCCCAGCGTGGGTTCTCCTCCCTCCCTCCGTCATACCATCCTTACCCTCCTCTTTCCCTCCTCACCCCCCCCCACTCATCCAGTCAGTCCTTTTACCTCACCCTCTCTCTCCCCTTTTCCAACACGGTGTAGCCTTGTCAATGTGCAGCGTGTTCGTTCGGTTTGGCAGCTGTGTTGGGGGGGGGGGGGGGGGGGGGCATAGAGCATTTTTTTTTTTTTTTTTTTTTTTTTCCCGTCCACTGTCGAATATGAATATATTTGGATTTGTCAAGTTTGATTGAAAAGTGGTGATTGTTGATTATAAATGTTTGAATTACACCCGTTCCCCCCTCCCCCCACATTCTTCCGTATCTTCATTCAGTTATTTATAACATCACAGCTGCAAACCACTAAAAAATTTTTTGTCTCCTCAGCCCAGAATCATGTTCGAAATTTGGAATTTGGTGGTGACAACGAATACTGAATTAAAGAAAAATAAGTGTATTTGTATGGATTACGTTCGAAAAGGGCTGATTAACTGTGGCAGAAGAGAGCCAGAATATTTTCTGCGAGTGTCAACCAGTCCAAATGGATTATGTGTGTGTGTGTGTGTGTGTGTGTGTGTGTGTGTGTGTATTGGCATATTAGTTCAAGTAGTGGCGAGATAGAGGGCTTTCACTTAAAAGCCGGACTGCCGGTTTCACTCCTTGGCTCTCAATGCCACTGGGTTGGCAGCTATGTCCAGCTGTGTTCAGTATTGTTTAATTAATTATGTGTTGTAAATACTTCATTTTCGTTTGTGTGTTTAGTATCTGAGTCCAGTTTTTTTTTTTTTTTTTTTTTTTAAAGTTGATATTTGTGTGAAACAAAGGTAAACGGTTGATAACTGATGGTAAAACTAAAAGTACTTGGATTTGATTTTGATCGCTTGTCAGTTTGGGGATGACTTGCAACACTGAAACCACAACAGGCTATGACAAAGTCCAGACCATTTAATCAACAGTCATCATTTCTGTCATCCATATGTTCGCGCAGGTCTTTGTCAGATCGTTCAGGCTTTTAAACCCGTTTATACATACAATCCGATGACCTGTTTCGCTTGCAAAGCAAGCAAGCAGGCGGAATCCGCTCATTAAAAGAGTCCAGCAAGTTCAATGATATGGAAAAAAAAAAAAAAAAAAGCTAAGGGCTTTTGTGAGACATGGAGAAAGGGGAGAGGGGAAGGGTGTGGGCAACCTGGCAGAGGTGAACGGCTTGTTCCTACCCAGGCCTCTTCCACCCGGCTCCCACCACGTCGAACTCCCGTATGGAGAGAGAGAGAGAGAGAGAGAGAGAGAGAGAGAGAGTGGCGGCACAAGGCGATGGCAAAACAGGCTGGGGGGGGGGGGGGGGGGGGGGGGGGGGGGGGAGGAGGAGATAGGGAAGGAAGGTCGACTTGGGGCTTTACGCCACTGTGGAATGAACGGGGAGGATGGATGAAGGGAGGGAAGGGAAATGAGAAAAGGGGGGAAAGTGAGAGCACGACAGTGTGGGGAGAGTTGTTGACGATTCATTACGGCTCCGGAATAGCAACTAATCTCAGCTAGCCTTGACTGCCATTGGAAACAAAACTAGACTGCCTGTTTTTTTGTTTTTTGGGGTCTTGTTTTGTTTTGTTTGTTTCATGCCTATTGACTAGCAGGACATCTGATCGCTACTGGCAGATTTAATGTTAAAACGGTGACAAGTGCAGAATGTTTGTATGGCATTAAGCGTTCAGTTTGAGGGGGGGGGGGGGGGAGGAGGAGACAAGGAGGGAGCGGGGTTGGGACAGGTGGAGTGAGAGTTGAAGACGCTGCAACCTCGGAGCTTAGGTCGAGTCTGAAATTATTGAAATAACCCTGCCCAAGACGAACGAGAACATGAAGAATGTCAGCCTTTTGAGGAAAAAAAAAAGTATTTTGATTTGCAGGGTTAATCTATGTTCATCATGTGACGAAACCTTTTCTCCTTTCTTTATCTCTTTATTTCCCAGTAGCCGCCTCTCTCTCTCTCTCTCTCTCTCTCTCTCTCTCTCTCTCTCTCTCTCTCTCTCTCTGCTACTTCGTGTTTATTGTTCATTCGCTTGCACCCTGATGGGGGTAAAAAAAAAAAATTCATTTATTCTTTATGATAGTCAAATGGAACTTACAATGTTAAGCGTGGAATGTTGTTGTTGTAATGTTGTGGTAGATGTGTGACTGTGTGTGTGTGTGTGTGTGTGTGTGTGTGTGTGATTGGATCTTCTTGATAGCCCAGTTAAAAAAAAAAAAAAAAGACTTGCTGCATGCATGTCTGAAGTAACTTTCTAGCTCCCTGTACTCTCAGTTATCGATTGGACAGCTGCACCACATGAAAATGGCACAGGAATCAGATACAGTCTGTGAAATTAATTGAATTTTTTTTTGGTCTTTGTTATGAAGTTGTTACATTGGTGTGAAGGACCCTAGTTATCATGCTTTGCTTTCTGATTTATTGACTTCATGCTGAGCGATCATGTGCCTGATCATGTGGAGTTTTGAATTGAACAGTTTGCAGGTTTTTTTTTTTTTCTTTTTTTAATGAAATTAAACAAGAACACCAGTATTGGTTGAATGGCTGAATGTCTACTTTTTTTTTTTTTTTGTTAACTGTAAAAGTTGTTAATGTAAGAAACACAGGTTTGACTTACTTTTTTTGTTTGTTTGTTTGTTTGTTTTTTTTAATTCACTGTACTTGTTTGCTGTCATACTGCTGAAAGAAGTGGTTGGCTTTAATTGCACCGCATATTTGGTTGTCGATACAGTCACTGAGTCGGTCCTTTTCGAGGGGTGAATTTGTATGCTTTCAGATTTCAAAGACCCTGCCATGCCAAATGACGTTGATGAATACAGTCACACATGATAGGAGTGGCTGCGTGTTCAGTCGGCCGTTTCACCCTAGACATGTTACTGGCAGGCAGTTAGGTTATGTTCTCCCTACAATCTGTGACAGGCAGAGGTGGAATCTGAAGTCTGGAATGCATTCAGGATTGATGAGTAAATCTGGTGCAGGCATGCCACTGTCTTGTCTGTTCCTCTCCCCTCACAAACCACTCTCCCCTTCCCTCTCTCTCCCTCCCTCTCTCTCTCTGTCTCTGTCTCCCCCCCCCCCCCCCCCCCCCCCCCCCCCCCCACTTTCACCTTCCCTCTCTCTCCCTCCCTCTCTCTCTGTCTCTCATACATGAACAGCAAGACACAGACACTCTTATACATGAACTGAACACACAACACACATACAGACACTCGCACACATATACTCGCATACTCACTCACACACA
>JADBJO010005506.1:131712-136712 GCA_016801955.1 Conus betulinus
CACATCATTCTTTTTTTTTCCCCCAAAGCCAATGGCATGTCAAGATTACTGTATATTCTTTATGTTATGCTTGATAGCTAATTTGCCTTGTAAAAGCTAGTCTGTGCCTGTAAGCCGCTTGATAAAGATTTGCAATAAATCGAAAGCTTGCGCAAAAGAAGAGCGTTGACCCCTTGTTTCCTTCTCAGCAGGAAGAAGAAACTTGGGGGACGTGAAGGACAGATCAGCGAGGTAGATGGATACATCACCGAGGAGAGCTGCTTTAAATTGATCTTGCTCCTTCCTAGCTTTCAGGGTGTAAGCGCAGCTCCCATTCTAATCTGTGAGCCAGACACACGTGAACCCCCCTTTGCGTCTGCGTCCCCCCCCCCCCCCCCCCCCCCCCCCCCCCCGTTCCCTACCAGTCTGTCGCCTGTGGTGGTTTTGCTCAATAAGGAGGCTGAAAGGACTGAATTGGAAGCGTTGTTGTAACCTGAAATGATTGTTTTACTCTGCTGGGTTGTAATGTTGTAGGAGCTGCTGCTACACGAGTGTATTCTTGGTTTTTTTTTTTTTTTTTTTTTTTTTTTTTTTTTTTTTTTTTTTGTTGTTGTTTTTGATTTGCTGACAAATGTAGTCACGCCTGTCTCTGTCTGTCTGTCTCCCTCTCTGTTTCTGTCTCTCTCTCTCTCTCTCCTTTTTTAGTCTCACACAGGCATGTGCACACGTGCGCATGTGCACACAAACACCGTGACATTCATGCAAGTGTGTGCATGCATGCACACAAATGTATGCAAGTGTGGAGACATACACAAGTGCATGGACATACGTGTGCGCATGTATGCATGCATGCACATGCACATGCATACTCCCCCCCCCCCCCCCCCCCCCCCCCCCCTTTTTATTAAAATCATGTAGGAATCAGGGGTAAAGAGTGATATTCGGTGTCTTTTGCGTCATGAAGAATATCTGATGGTGTGGGAGGGGGGGAGGGAGGGGGGGGGGGGGGGGAGAACTACTAATGTAGCACTTGTAGCAATCATTTCCTCACCTCTGGCAGCAGCAAGCAAACAAGCAAGCAAGCGAGACTGAGTGAGTGGGGTGGGTAATATGATGTGGCAAGCAAAGCAGCTGGCTGGCTGGCTGGCTGGCTGGCGGGCTGGCTGGTTGGTTGGTTGGTTGCGGAATGAGGTGGATGGATGTCGTGACCTTGCCTGTCTGCCAGTCCTTCATGTCTACCTGCCCTCTGTGCATTAATGATGGATCTGCTCTTATCGATTGTGTGTCTGTACGTGTGTGTGTGCGTGTATGTTGTGTGTGTGTGTGTGTGTGTGTGTGTGTGTGTGTGTGTGTGTGTGTGTGTGTGTGTGTGTTTAAGGCCTGCTGCCTGCTGCTTGCCTTCTTCCCTCCCTTTTCCCCCCCCAGCTGCTCCTCACTCTACTTCTCCTCCATCCACCCTCTCCCCCACCCTCCTCCACCCTCATCTCCCGCCATTGCACCCCGCTCCCTCTCCCTCCGCACCCTTCCCCACGCCCGTGGCACTGACTTCTCTGCTCTCAGCTGCCTTTGTTTTCACGCTTAGCCCACTGGGCGTGGGCTGGGTTTCTTTAGGGCTTGGACCCGAGCTGTGCCTGATTTATTGTGGCTTTCTTTTGAATTTTGTTGCCCTCCGTTTTTGGGGGGGGGGGGGGGGGGGAGAGAGAGAGAGAGAGAGAGAGAGAGCACTGTCACACAACCTACACGTAATGCCCCCCCCCCCCCTTTTTTTTTTTTTTTTTTTTTTTTTTTTTTTTTTTCTTTTTTTTTTCTTTTCTTTTTTTTGTGTGTGTGTGTTTTACCTGACCCATGAAAGACGCGCATGTACTACGTAAAGTCAGTGATTGATTGATTGACTGTGCTGATGGTGGTGCATGAGATTTGACGAGCGATTAGTTTCAGTTTCATTCTAGTAGGTCAGCCGACCACGGTAGGGCTGTGTTCAAGGGCTGTCAACAAGAGAAGAGAGAGACGCCAGTCTCTCATGCTACGTGGATGGGATGGGGGGGGGTTGTGATGGAGAGGGCATTTGTGTTTACAAGATGCACGAGACTGTATCGTTGATGGCCCCTTGCGGTCAGCTGGGTTACAAACAACGTGAATTGAATGAACTGTTTTCTGAATGACTTTCTTTCAGACTGAGGAAACTAGTCTGTACCAAGTTTTCAGAACGGACTTACCTAAGACTGATAAAAACTTTGTACCAAGATTTCAGAATTGACTTACCTAAGACTGATAAAACTATAGACTGTACCAAGTTTTCAGAATTGACTTCGTGAAGAGACTGATAAAACTGAATAAGGAACAGGTAAGGGTAACACTTGCCCCCATGATGAACTAAAAACACACGCCCATAACTCCAAACGAACGCTGCTTACCACACCGAATGGCCTAGGAGATATGACAGCACAGAGCACACAGAACACACCACAAAACTTGTCTGTACCTAGCATGCTAGCCATTCTGCTTTCTGTATCACGATCAGGATACAAGAGATTTGAAAAAGAAAAAAAAAAAAATCAATTTGAATCAGCGTTGGGGCCGGACTAGTTCAGTGGTAGACCGCCAGACTCGTAAGCCTGGGGTTGTGGGTTCGAATCTCCTCCAAGCCGTCTCGGTACAGGGGGATTTTTTCCCTCGGAGTTAACATTGGTTCCGACTCCATTCCCCATACAGTCCTTCGAATGAGACTATAAACTGAGGGTCCGTGTGTGAACGCACGCACAACATCTTGCACACACGTGAAATCCTTTCACCAGCTTTCTGAAGAGAAGGCCACTTTGGCCGTTGGTATGGATGACACGTTACACATAGCATGCACCTTCCCCGAAGTTGGAGTATGACTGCCTTAATGACAGGATAAAAAAAAAAGAACGGTCATACACACAAAACTCCATTCCCTTTGATGGGTAGATGGAATTAATCCTCACCTGTCTGCACAGGGAGTGTCTACAGGAGTATCAGCCTGCATACGCAGAAGAAGAATCAGTGCAACCAAAATGACATGAAAAGACCTTATGGGCAGTCAGCAGTGTCAAACGGACTGCTTTTCCCCATTCCAGTGGATGAAACGCCACTGCATTGTTGCCCAGAGGGCGAGGTATTGATTGGAGACTTTTGTATGGAAGAGGAAAGAAGTAGATTGGTTTGAAACATCTCAAGAAATAAAAAGAAATGGTTGAATGGAATCCTTATTTGGGGATTGAACTTTGGCGTGTCATGGGCTGTTGTTGCTGTGCGTTCTGAATATATGTAACTTGTTTGATTAAGTAGGGGTGAACTTGACGCTCTCATTTTCTCAGGTTAAAGAGGTTAAGAAACATGATTGAAACATATGATATACTCTCTCTCTCTCTCTCTCTCTCTCTCTCTCTCTCTCGTGCGCGCGCTCGCTCTCTCCCTCCTTCCCCCATCTCTCTCTCTCCTCTCAATATCTGTGTCTATGTCTGTCTGGCTGTCTGTTGGCTGGCTGGGCTGGCTGTCTGTCCGTCTGTCTGTCTGTTTCTTTAGTTTTCTCTCTGGGTTTGATTCCTCCCTCTATCAATTGGTCACATTCTCATCTTTAATTTATTTATTTCATGTATGTATTTTTTGTTTGTTTGTTGTTACATTGTTTGTTCGCTTTGTTGTCAACGAAGACGATGACGCTGTTGATGGACCAGGTTGAATTGCTGATGTGGTAATACGATCCATTGTGACAAGCGACTAAAAGGGTCATACCCTTTTTTGTTTCTCGCCAGGCTCCAGTTTTGAACTGACTGTGCCCCTCAGCCCGTCACGAAGGGAACATACAGGCATACATTAACTGATATATATGAAACGGGGTGTGTGTGTGTGTGTGGGGGGGGGGGGGGGGGGGGGGGACTGGTGTATAGCTCCAGTAAAATGCAGCTTGGAAGTAGTCAGGTTTTCCGGGAGACCTGTGCTCCGAGGAGTAGGGGGATGGGAAAGAGCTGAATGTGGAAGGGACACCGGCGGTAATAATTGGTTATGAAGAGGGTGGCGCTTGCCGTTGAAAGATTTGAATGTAAAGTTTAAAAACAACCGGAAATCTGATCCATCTAAGGTTTTGCAAAAAACAAAAATGATTTTAATGAATAATTCAGAGCTGGTAAATTGCTCCTAGTCTTGGGTGTGGCATTTGTTGGAAATATGAGGGCCATTCTTCCCAATGGATATGTGACACCCAACCCACCCCACCCCACTCCACCCCACCTCACCCCACGACCCCCATCACAGCCCTGCCGTTCCAAACAATGCGAAAAAGCTGAACTGCAAACGACGGCGACGACGCCAACAACTCGCAACCGCCATCGTCGTCATCGACATCACCCTCGTCGTCATTAATTATCATGGCGAAAATCAATTGACGTCAGAGAGCTAAACGAGTGTACACCCTTTCGCCCTAGTGGCTGAATGCTGGTAATTTCTTACTCCGATGATGATGATTATGATTTTGCCATCACCGTCGCGAAGACGAGAAGGGGAAGGACACGGGGGGGGGGGGGGGGGGGGGGGGGGATTCGTCTCTCTTCTCCGATCTGCTCCCCAAGTTTAACTACTAACTAACCATCAACTCTGACCCTTCTTTTGATGAGGAGGAGGACAAAGTCAGGTGGCTAATTAGATGAAAGCAGATCGATGATGGGGGCGGGATGGTGGTGGTGGTGGTAGTGGTAGCGTCGAAATGGGAGTGGGAGTGGGGAGTGGACGCGATAAGCGTCGAAATGGGAGTGGGGTGGGGTGGGGGAGGGGGAGGGTGCAGACGCTGTGGCGTACACAAAGAAATGAGTATGTGTCTGTGTGTCTGTATGTCGCTGCGTCACCTCGGCATCCATGCTGGCTGGTTCTCTCCACAAGTCTGAGAACACGTGGGTCGATGGTCTTGAGTAGTGACGTAGGTTGATGTCGATGGGATGTGCGTGACGAGGCTGTGTGGAGACAGGCAGTAGTAGTATTACTATTAGTGCGTGATTTGCACGCTT
>JADBJO010005506.1:141712-149212 GCA_016801955.1 Conus betulinus
CATAATGGCATAATTGTACTCGATGAATGTGTTTTTGTTATGATGACAATACTTGGTAGTGGACAATGACATTTTTTTAAAAAAAATATATATAGCAATAGTAATTTTGACACAGAATGATAAGTAGGGCAATAATCATGCACCAATCCCCCCCCCCACCCCCTCACCGGAAGGATGGTCATCCAATGATGGGACTGTATAAAAAAAAAAAAAAAAAGGGGGGGGGGGGGGTTGGCAGTGTTCATGGGTCACACACAATCACTTACTTCATGCAGATTTTTTTTTTTTTTTTTTTTAACCCGTTAGAGTGTCACTCCAGTATAAAAAGAAAAAAAACGGGGGGGTTCAGTTACACTTCCTATTGAAAATAATCAGTAATGAAGTTCAGTTACACTTCCTATTGAAAAACTACGCCACGTTCATTGTTTGAAGACTTCTTTGTCAAAAAAAAAGAACTTGTGTGGCGACCCCTCAAGTCCCCATAGATAGTTTGTGCCTGCATAACAGGATTCCTGTTAAAAGTTGCTGTTGGTGTGTGGGGGGGGGGGGGGGGGGGGGGGGGCGCGCCCAAGGGAAAAGAGGCAAGTGAGGTGGAATGATTTGATTTACAGGGGACCCTGATGAGTCAGAGAGCTTGGCTGCCAGGGGGGGGCAGTAGGAATCCCCACTTCCCTTGTAGGCTGTTTACCTTTGTATTGCCAGCCAGAACAGGGGAGGGGTGTGGAAGAATATCGCTCTCATAATACCTTTTCTTTTTTTTTTTTTTTTTTTTTTTTTAAAGCAAGTAGACAGGCAGGGGACGTATTTTCATTCTTCAAAGTGCGGTTTAGTGTTGTCTCTTACCTTGCCTTGTCAACCTTGGGGGAAGGAGGGTGGGGGTGGGGGTGGGGGGGAAGTTTGATATTGCGGAGAAACCAGTGTGGTACATCTGCTGATGATCTCAGATATTTCCTGAAATCGGATTTTTTTTTTTTTTTTTTTTTTGATTAAAAAAAAAAAGTTCTGCTTTTTATTCATCCTCTTCTTTTTCTTCTTTCTTTATTTATTGATTTATTTTATTTTTATTTATTTTTTAAATTTGAATGAAAGATGATGATAGATGGGGGCTTTGGCACTTGTACTGTTTGTAGATAGGCTTGTAGACGTGATTGTATACACGTACGGGTTTTGTGACTGTATCTGTCTGTTAAAAAGAAAAAAAAGGGTTCATCACAAACTGCAGGGCTGCTTGTGTGTGTGTGTGTGTGTGTGTGTGTGAGAGAGGAGAGAGAGAGAGAGAGAGAGAGAGAGAGAGAGAGAGAGAGAGACTCTGGAGTGTGAGACTCTGTGTGTGTGTGTGTGTGCGTGCGTGTAACAGCCTGGGCCAGTGAGCGCAGGGGCTGCATTACTTGTTGACAGCTGTCAGTTTTGTGAAGCCTTCCCCGGGTTCAAGGCCCTGTGCCTCTTCCCAGTGAAAAGAGGTTTTAGAGGTTTCACTCGCTCGCTCTCACTTACTGTTCAGTGTTGGGGGCCGGAGCGGCGGGCTTGTCAACACAGGCCAAGTCTCTGCAGGAGATTTGAACCTCACTGACTTGACCCACTGTTGGTGGTTGATCGTTTTCGTTTGTAAGGACATTTGTTGATCGATTGTTTGTCGATTGTTTGTTTGTCTTGAGTATTTTTTTTTTTTTTAAATTTGTCTGTTTTATTGATTTATTTAGATGGGGTTTTTTTTTTTCTTGTAATCTGTTGTATGTAATAGTTTTTATTGATTTATTCATTTGTTTGTTGTTTATTTATCTGTTTTGTGTGTGTGAAGAAAACACAGTAAACACAAGAACAGGAAGGAGAATGCTTGTTCTCTAGTTGTCTTCTGAACAGTCGGTCATACTTGCTTACTTACTGGAGGAACAAACAGGCAGGCAAACAAACTCTAAAAACAAAACAAAACAAAACAAAAAACAAAACAACAACAACAAAAAACCCGGTCACTGCTTACAATCAAGATGGGCGCTGTTGTTATATAACCACATATCAGACCAGATCTTGACACTCGATGTGAAGGGGAAGGTGGGAGCAGGGAGGGAGGGGGAGGGGGGGGGGGGGGGGGGGGGGGGGGGGGGGGGGGTTCGAAGAGGAGGAGGGGGTGTGGAGGAGGACATGTTATAAAGAAAGATCTCATCAACAGAACAAAGGCGAAAGACGATTGACTGGCCCCGTCATAATAGGGTTGCTCTCCTCTCTCTCTCTCTCTCCCTCCTCTCTCTCTCTCTCTTTCCAGTTTAGCTTCGTCCTCCGCCTCCCGTCCGTCTCTCGGTGTCTCGATCAGCATAAAAAGCCAGTCAGTCGACAATCGCTTTGCAGAATAGGAGAACTTGGCCGTAGGCCTAATTATATGTTCTCTTCAGACTCCCCAACGGCAACAAAACAAAGCAAGCACGCACGCATACACGCGCGCGCGCGCGCGCAACACACACACACACACACACACACACACACACACAGAGAATCAAAGATCAGTGGAAAAAAAAAAAAGAGAGAGAGATTTGAAGCATGCATAGGCTTTAGCTGACATGTGCTTCATTTTTTTTCATCATCATCATCTTATTGCTCCCAGACGTTTTGTCTTCTTTTCTTCTGCCTCTTCTTCTTCACGTTCTTCTTTTCATCGTCTTCTTCTTCTTTCCGCTTCTCCCTCCCTCTTCCTCCTCCTCCCCCTTCATTCACCACCTTTGTGTTCATCTTCTTATTATTGACGTTATTGTTCTCCTTCACATAGCTTTGGAGAGAGAACATGTATATCATATCATATATATATATATTATATTGAATTATAAACAAAGCTTGCTCTTATGTCTCAGATTGTAGAAATAGGGGGGTGATAAACCTTCATATCTGCAGTGATAGAGATTCTGCCTCACTGACAGTATGCGCTTGAGTGGGTGAATGGGGAATAATAAATGCTTCTCAAAAGTGACCCTTCAGCGCAAGCTTGTAGTCTCCGAAGCGGGGGAGACCATCTCCAATGGGGAGGAAGCTCACTAACATATAACTCCTGGTCAGATACCGGTATTTCGAAACCTGATTGTTTTCTCCTCAATGACCGCGGAAAGTGGTAATTCAACTCCTCTGTGTGTGTGTGTGTTTGTGTTTGTGTGTGTTGTGTGTGTGTGTGTGTGTGTTTTATTGGTGTTTCCTCTGAGAGAGAGAGAGAGAGAGAGAGAGAGAGAGATTTTTTGATTCTCAGTACAGTTAGATGTAATTTGTTTATATTGTTACAATTTCTGATTTTTATTATCCACGTACAAATGTTAAAATGTTTCCCTGCTGGGTTTTTCCTGTTATGTTTTTGTGTTCTTTCAATGTTATTTGTCTTATTTCCGTTTTCTCATTAATTTATTTAGGTTTTATCCTTTTAAAATGTCAGTAGAGAAACACTATGTGTAATCTGACACTAAATGGTTTCAGTCAGTCAGTGTGTGTGTGTACTCTCGACGAAATCGTTTCACTACCCATTGCAGGCTGCGAAAAATCAGTCTGGAACAAAATCGACGCCAAAGTGTATATTAACCGACAGAACAGAGCGCTCCTTTCGGCTCCTTTGTGATTTGAAAACGCGGCTTGTGTTATCGATCTCTCCGTTTGGTTCCCCCCGTGCTTCCCCCCCACGCCCCCCCCCCCCCCGCCCCTCCGATCCTTTGGTGTTTCCCCCCGCCCCCCCCCCCCCCCCCCCTTTTGGTGTTCCTTCACTTCCTCCCATCCCCTTCCCCCTTTCTTTCCTTCATCCTCCTTCTTCTCCCTAACGCTGGCCTGGCGCCCCAAATAAACCTTAATGTGGACGGGACTCAGTCCCCCCCCCAACCCCCCCGCCCCCCCAGAGGACCCCCCCACTTACAATGGCCCACGCCGGCGCGGAGATAGGTACTTTTCCGTTTGCCTGGACCCTTCGAGTCTAATCATAGTCCCCCACCCGATGGTCCCCCCCCCCCCCCGCAGCCCCTCCCTCCCCGGCTGGCCCTTTCCCCCCGTGTCCCCCTCCCCCAACTGCGGATCCCCCAGTTGCCCCCCGGTTCCCCCCCCCACCCCCCACCCCCCCCCCCCCCCCCCCCCCTTGCCTCCCCCCCCCCCCCCCCCCCCCCCGACCCCCCGCCCCCCCCCCCTTTTTTTTCGTTTTTCCTTCCACCCTCCCCCCCCCCCCGCCCCACCCTCCCCCCCCACCCCCCCCCCCCCCCCCCCCACACACACACACACACAATCACACACCTTCCTTCCCCTTCCCCTCCTCCCTTCGTATGTCTTTCCTCTTTCTTCCCCTAACGGCTGGCGGGCGGCGCCAATTCATGTGACGCGGATCAATCAGTTGCCCGTCGTCTTCTTACGCTGTCACAAAGAGACAACGATACTTACAATGTAGACGCGGCGAGATAGGTACTTTTCGCGTTTGCCCCACTCGCGTCTGATCCTCCCGTCCTCCCCCCCCCCCCTCCCCCCCCCCCCCCCCCCCCCCCCCCCCCCCCCCCCCCCCCTAAGTCAGAACATCTCTAAGTCAGTCCCCAGTTTACCAGTCAGAATGCTCACGAATACTAGAACCAGATGCAGAGGAGGTAATATTTATGTATAATAACGCAATACAAAAAAAAAAGGAAAGTACATTTTTGACAAATGTAACGTCATCCTCAGAGTTAAAAAGAGAATAGCCGTCAATTTTTTTTTTTTTTTAACGGATATTTGAATGCTGACGCAGTACGTGGTGTGTGTGTGTGTGTGTGTGTGTGTGTGTGTGATGTGTGTTGTGTGTGTGGCGCGCGCGCATGCATGTGTGCATGCGTTCTGTGTGTGACTGTTTTTTGTTTGTTTTTGTTTTTGTCTTTATGCGTGTGAACGTCCGAAGTTGTACCGTCTGTGTTGTTGTGTGTGAAAAGAGCGTCCCTGTGCGCTTTGTGTTTGTGGCTGTTTCTTTGCATTTCAGTAAGTCGCAGTCTTGTATGGTGTAATGTCCATACCCTCCTGCACGGATACGGGAGGGCGCGGGAGGAGTGGGGGGAGGGAAGGGGTCTTCCCCAGAAAGTGGGGAAAGAAGACCTGTTTTTTACACTGGCCCAGTACCACCAGAATGAGAACATGAAGATGGCAGCGAAAATGGCAGTTGTTGGTTGTTGTTTGTTGTTGTTGTTGTTGTTGTTGTTTGTTGTTGTGTTGTTTGTTTTGTTTGTTTGTTTGTTTTGTTTTGGTTGGTTGTTGTTTTTTTTTAATGTTTCGGTGCCAGCATGATAAGAACTCGAGAAACAGATTGTGAAACTTTGGCCCCCGCGATCATTTGTGCCAACCAGACACCCCGTCCCCCATATTTTTACCCTTCCATCTGTGTGTGTGTGTGTGTGTGTGTGTGTGTGTGTGTGTGTGTGTGCGCGCGCGCGCGCGCGCGTGTATGTGGTACGTGTATGTGTGTGTGTGCGTGTTCGCTTTGTGTTTCTTTCTTGCCCCCCCCCCTCTCCCCCCCCCCCCCCCCCCCCCCCCCCCCCGGGTCTCCTAGCTACCTCCTCTCTCTCTCACACACACACACTCACCCTCTCTCTCTCTCTCTCCTCTCTCTCTCCCCCCCCCCCCCTCCCTAACACACCCCCTCCCCCTCCCTCCCTCCCTGTCTCTGTCTGTCTTTCTCTCTCTCTTCCTCTCTCTTCACATACTCGCATGTAAGCACACACGCATACACGCACGCACGCACGCACACACAAAACACACACTTACACTTACGCGCATGCACGCGTGCACGCGCACGCAACGGCACGCACGCACACACACACACACACACACACACACACACACACACACACACACACGCACACGCATGCATGTTTACAGGTGTGGTGCGTGCGCACACATGAATGCATACACCTTGTGCGTCGGTCTGCGCTTATGATGTGTAATGTGCCTACGTGCAAGAGGGTATAAAATGTTAGTGTGGGGCTAAGAAGTAGGGTTGGGTGGGGGTCGGGGTAGGGATGGGTGGAGGGGGATGTAAGCCATATGGAAGTGCAAGACAGAGAAAGACAAAGTGCGCATGTGTGTGTGTGTGTGTGCGTGCGTGCGTGCGTACATGCGTGCGTGCATGTATGTGTGTGTGTGGAGCAGTGTGTGTGTGTGTGTGTGTGTCCCCCGAGTGAAGCTGAGTTAATATTGAAATATCACCAGCCGCCGTGTGGCGAAGTGGTTAGCGTTGCGGACTCCCGGCTAGGAGGTCGTGGGGTTCGAATCCCATCAGAGTCAATGGGTCTTTCTGCCCCGACCGGCTCCTACCCAGAGTTGAGTTTGCTACGGGGCTCAGTTGGGAAGACTGGGACCACACAGTCGAATTTCATCCACTTAATGGATGCGTTTTTCTGAAAGTGTTGCTCAAATTTCCTGACCAACACTGCAGTGTGCCTGTATCTCTTGGGCCTGGTTGACACCGGGATATATTATGAAAGGAAGCGTAGAGTACAGCCCTGTCATGTAGTCTCAGACTGAAATGGAAATCCGTAGCATCATCTTAATCCATCCTCATTCTCATCGATCAGCATTTAAAAAAAAAAAAAAAAAAAAATTCTCAAATTGTGTGACCCTTCATGCCCTGCTCTCCTGATGACCTCAATTTCGATGTCCTCTCCATGTCTGTGGCCTTGGTTTGGTTCCGTCGGGGTCACCGGTATCGGCGAGTCCATGGAGGCTGTCGTTGGACGGATGTGGTGACGCCCTCCAGGTGGAGAGCTCACTCACACGCCGGCTCGCGACGACAAGCAATTATTGTCGTCAGTAGGGGGCTTAGTAAGTGGTGTCCTGCGTATGTTAGATCAGAACAGGTGCCACTGAACACCACCGAAGTGACTCGACAGCAGTGCAGTGTCTCCTCCGGTGGTTACCTCTTGACGACTTGACACTGACTGCTCTCCCTGTGGATTGCCGGTGCCGGGGCTGCGGCGGGGCCGACCGGCTGTGGCTGTGGACGGGGTGTCGGAATTAATCATTTATTTATGATGATAATGAGGATTATTTTTTTGTAGTTGTTGTTGTCCATAATCATTTTCTTTCCTGCGATCATCAAAGTCCAAAGTAATCTATGAAGGTTTATGCTCATTTCTTTTCAGTCCCTGGGTGAGTGGATGGGACTTGGTGAGGAATAGCCAGCCTACTGCAAACCTGCCTGCCCTCGCGAATCATTACATTGCAATTAAACTTTGGGGAAAGATGGGAGAGGGAAGAAGAAAGAGAGAAGAGGAATAAATGAAGAATGACAAGTGAAGAAAAGATTGAAGAGAAATAAAGGAAGAATGACAAAAAAAAAAAAAAAAAAAAAAAAAGAGAGAGAAGAGAAATAAAGGAAGAATGACAAGTGAAGAAAAGAGAGAAGAGAGAAATCTTGAAAAATGACAAGTGGAAAAAAAAGAGAGAAGAGAATAAAGGAAGAATGACAAGTGAAGAAAAGAGAGAAGAGAAATATTGAAGAATGACAAGTGAAGAGGAGAAGAAAGAAGAGAAATAAAG
>JADBJO010005506.1:154212-160457 GCA_016801955.1 Conus betulinus
TAAAGGCAAAACCGTTTCAAGCAGGCTCAGGACTGTATATTTTCATCTTTGATGGGAGATAATCTTTCTCTCGGTATGTGGAGGTTTTGCTTTCCCCCCCCCCTTGCGATCAACCTCTACTGAATGACCTAACCCCCCCCCCCCCCCCCCCCCCCCCCCCCCCTCCCGTGTGAGCCCGTCTATCCTTGTTCAGTTTCCCCCTCTGTTCAAACAGCCAGCGGCTGTCATGCGTAATGGACACGGACAAGGGAGGGTGATTGTGGGGGAGACGGTGACAACAGGGGTGGGTGGGTGGGCTGCCACTGCTGCTGTCTGTGTATCGATCATTTCACCATCACCCCCTCCCCTCCCCTCCTATTTCTTTTCATTGGGCCGGACCCCCCCCCCCCCTCCCCACTTCCCTCCCCCTCCCCCTCCTCGCCACCTCTTCTCCCTCCCTCCCCCTCCTTTAATGCCTACCAACGGTAGGACACTCACTGCACGATAGAGTCCCGCGTTGTGTTCTGTCTGTTGTTCAATACTGTGAATTCCCCCTCCCCTCCCTTCCCGGCGCTGTCGTAATGGTCTTGTCATTAATGTGATTTATTTATTTGAGGGCAGGAAAACAAAAGGGGGAGGGAGGGGGGGGGGGGGGGGGGTACGAAATTGATACGCTAGGGAGAAGAGGGGTGGGGGTGGGGGTGGGGTGGGGGGCATGTCTTCACTTCGTGAATCATGATTTGTGTGCTTTTGATTTTGTTTGTTTGTTGTTGTATGGCCATGATAGAGAAAGCAATAACCAGAATTAGAAGGTCTGCAAAGAACGAGTTACGTTAAAGAAAGGGGAACAAAAATGTCATGTAAGCTCGCTCTCTCTCTCTCTCTCTCTCTCTCTCTCTCTCTCTCTCTCTCTCTCTCTCTCTCTCTCTCTCACACACACACACACACACACACACACACACACACACACACATTAGAGCAAGCAAACCGTGCGTATCTAAGTTCCTTCTCCTGCCTGTCATTTTTAAGTCGTTCTCTAATTTTACCGAACGTGCATAGCCGTATTTTTTTTTTTTTATGCCCCCCCCCCCCGCCCCCCCTCAAACTCCCCCTTTTTCAGGCGAGTTAAGCAATAGGCAGAGTAATTCATTATTGCGTTTAAGTTGTAAAGAGAGATTAACCTGCTACCAAGGTCCTGATGGTGCATATCCTGAAGACATTCCGTACGTTGCGGGCATGTCGATCGATCAGTCCTTTGCTCAGGAACCAAATGGTGGGATGAGGCGAAGAAAAGTAAGATGGGGGTGGGGGGTGGGGGGCGGGGGGGGGGGGGGGGGGGGGGGGGCTGGGGGCGCCCAGTGTGATGTGTTCAGCACACATGTTTTGAGCTTGCCGCTCGTTGCATGTGCACGGTAAATAACCCAGTTCAGACCAACAGGAAAAGGACCACATAGCTCCTTGCATGTGCACGGTAAATAACCCAGTTGAGACTGACAGAAAAGGACCAAACAGCCGCCGTTGATGTTCTGTTAGCTTTTTCCTCCCACTTTTTTTTTTTTTTTTTTTTTTTGTGCTTTGTTTTGTTTTCTTTTGCCCCCTCATCCCCCCTTCTCCCTCCCTCCACATCCACCCCCCACCCACCCACCCCCCTCCATAAATCAGTGCGGTTGAATGTTGTCAACTAAGGTCAGACAATATTGGGTCAGGATGATTAACTTCATGTGTTTTGAGATGTTGAGGGGGTGGGGGTGGGGGGGGGGGGGGGGGGGGGGGGGGGGCTTGGAGAATGGATTGCTCCCCCCCCCTCCCATCACCCCCCCCCCCTTTCTTTCTTTTTTTTTTTTTTATTCCCCACCTTCATCGTTCAGTGAAAGAGAAACCAGGCCCTTCACTGCTAGCCTGAGCTGAGAAAAAAATTGGGGCTGGTCTGCTTTTTTTTTTTTTTTTTTTTTTTTTTTTTTTTTAAATTTCACACAAAAGCTAGTCCGATGATGCTCATACATTTTTTTTTTCTCTCATTGGTAATAATAACCTACAGTTCATAAGTTCCTCCCCTCCTCTCTTTTCCTCCCCCTCCCCCACCCCACTATTCCCCATCCTTCCACCCATCTCGTACCTCTCACCTCCACCACCAACCAACCTTCCTCTCGTTCTGTGAAAGTGACATGCTCCTCCCCCCCCCTCCTCCTCCTTCTCCCCCCCCCCCCCCCCCTCCCGCCCCCAACTATTTTTCCCCCCACCCTTCCGCCCTCCTCATACCTGTCACTTTCACCGCCATCACCACCACACCACCAGCACCTGTCGTTCTGTGAAAGTGACATGCTTGGTTTGCAATACAGTCGACTGTGGTTTTTAGATTAGTACTTTGGTGGTGGTGGTGGTGGTGGTGGTTGATGGGGGTGCCGATGGGGGTGCTGTCTGCCCTGTGGCAGGCTGGATGGTGGGGAGTGGTGGTGGTGGTGGTTTGGTAGTTAGGTAGGTCGCTGTGAGGGAGATGTGTCTGGTCGGGTCGGAAGCTAGAGAGAGAGAATTAAATACAGCTTGGCACACGTCTTGGGGCCTCTCGACAGTCCTCGACGTTCAACTGTCTTCCATCCCTCTCTCCCCGCCCCCCCCCCCCCCCCCCCCCCCCCCCCCCCCTCCACTTTTAAAACCGGCTCCTCCACAATAAACTACAGGGTCATGTTTGTCGACGACCTGTGAGGAGAAGCACGCCCAACCTGCTTTGTGTGTATGCACTGATGCTGTGGATTCTGTAGTATATAGGGAGAAGAAGTAAAGGGAAGGACAGGGAAAACGAAGGAGTAAGCAGCTTTACTTATATTAGAGACAGACGAGGAACATTTCGTTCGGCAACGACGCTAAGGAGCTGAGCTTTTTCTTCTTCTTCTTTTTTTTTTTTTTTTTCGGAGGGGGGGGGGGGGGGGGGGGAGAGAACACTCGTACCATATGCCTGCCAGGCGAAAGTAGCTGTGGTCCGTTCGTTTTTTTAGATAATTTGTTGAACCTTTTGCAGCGCCGTGCGGCAAACAAGGTGAAGAATAGCAACCTGCACGAAGTTCCAGTGTCGACGTTTGGAATTTCCGGACCGATTTTAATGGCGATGCCAGTGTGAAAGCAAGGGACTGGTTGCAAGGAGACAGGAGGAGCCAGTTCAAGTGGAGGTGGATTTTCTTCAGGCATTGAAAAGGAGTGACTGTCGTGCAAGAAGACGAAAGAGGGTGGGGGTGGGGGTGGGTGGGGGCTACACTTGGGTGGTGGGTGGGGGTGGGGGGGATTAAGGCTGAATCTCTCACTAGTGCGTGCGTGCGTACGTGCGTGTGTGTGTGGAAAGAAAATGACGAAATCTGAAAAAAAAAGTGTTAAAAAACCCAAACTGAGAGGGAAAAGGATGTTGTGAACTAGTGCATCATGACCGAGAATGTAGTAGGCCTACGAGGGAAAGAGGGACATAAGCTATACCGTGACTCACCGCTGACTGAGCTCATAATGTCAGACACAGTTTACGGTTGTGTTATTAAAGCAGGTACAAGTTTCAGAACAGCAACCCCACCCCCCCCTCCCCCGCACCCCACATCTCCCATCTCCACTCCCGCAGACAGAAATGTGGAGAGGAGGTGAACAGAGCTTATCAGTTTTGCAAATCCTGTTGGATACAGCACACTGGGCCCATTGACGGCTGAACTGCTGCGTGCGTGCCTGAAGTGGCCTGTTGAGGCATTATTGAGCCACTGGGAAGTGGGGGAGTCTACCTGCCACTGACTGAGCTGATGTTACGGACACTTTCCTGATGTTGTTGTCGTCGTACCCTGGCTAAAAGACTCCAGGGATCATCCAAAACAGCCGAAGTACTTGAACACAAAGGTACAAAGGGCATCATCAGCTGGGGGATGAGAACATTACGTGTGTGACCGTTTTTGATTACCCGCCATGTGGGCAGCCCACTCTCCGACTTGGAGGGATTTTTTGGAGACTGGTCATGTTATGCTAGGAGCTTGTCACCACTGAAGACAATCCCCGCATAACTAACTTTGCAGAGTATAACAACATTTTGATGTAGCCTTGGTGTTGTAGCCTGTGTCAGCTGATCTGACACAGCCTTCATTAAGCCAAGGTGCGGAACTTTCCTGGTCATTCTTTGAAACAACGGAATTGTGTGTGCCCACCTCAGGTGTGACAACTTCCCTCCGGTCTTCAGCTTTACTTTAAGTTGCTGACCACACCTTTGTGCCAAAACACACACACACACACACACACACACACACACACACACACACACCACACACACACACACACACACACACACACACATTTGCCATGTTCACAAGTATTCGCACATGCATACATGATTACACCCAGCACTTACATGTGCATGCACTTACATGTGAGTGTGTGCAGACCAGCACATATGCCATGCTATAATCTGTTCCTGAAATGCTTCATTGGTATAAATGGAGTTCATTATTATAAATACTTTGAAGATGGTATGGTTTTTTTTTTTTTTTTCTCCCTCCTCATAGATGGCCGCCCCATTGCGATTTGCTTTAATTCATTTAAGAATTGTAGTCTGAATAATTAATTTGAAGAACTGTAGTCTGAATATCAAAACAGCCATTTTTTTTTTTAAACAGAAAAAAAATGAAGAAGAAAAGAAAAAACACACACTCAGTAAAAGACTTCTCAGAAAAAAAGTCAGCGCTGGTTATCCCAGAAAGGATGTGACACAAGATTTAAAAAAAAAAAAAAAAAAAAAAAAAAAGACAGAAGAAGGGCAGACAAACAGTGGAATGAAAATGAGCCAAACGACCGACCATAGAGCATCACTAGATTTGATCAGCATGACCGTTAATCAGTGTGGCAATTGAATGCACATGACATTTGATCGAAGCAGCGTTTGATCCTCACTGCATAATTTGAGAACAGTGTCATCCCAGCAAATGTTTTAACAGGACGTTTTCTGAAACACTTTTGTACTGTGATATATTCGATATCAGTTCATGACGTGCCCGCATACAGCACCAGCAGCGTGACGGTTATGCCTGTGGCATGCACACACGCATGTACGCCGCAAACCCCCCCCCCCCCCCCCCCCCACACACAACCCACCACACACCCCCACCCCGCCACACACCTCTCCCCCCACCCTCTCCCACTCCACACACTCTCTTCCTCTCATCTCCTCTCTCTCTTCTCTCTCTCTCTCTCTCTCTCTCAGTCAGTCTGTCTCTCGCTCTCTCTCACACAAAAACAATGTTTTTGTATAAGGATTTAGATTTAGAGAAACAGCTACTTCTTGATGTTCTAAGTTATTTACGTTTGGAATGTTTTACATCATGAGTATCTATCTCAGTTCATATATTATGCTCACTCACCCCCTTCATAGGGTGGCTAAGGCCTATATGAATAAATCATCCGAATCCGAATCTCTCTCTCTCACACAAACACAAACATCACACCGCACGCGAGATTATCATTTTGTAATGACTGATTAATGAGGATATGGGACAATATTGTTATCCATTTTTTAAAAACAAGGAAACAAACGAACTTCGAAAGACGTTGGTAGTATTCGTCAGGTCCATTTGTCTTTTTGATCTCCAGCTTACTCGGTCAATATTTGTCTTTCTGATCAGGTTTTCCTTCTTCTTGTTGTTTGTTGTTTTGTAGCGTGCTTTGCTTGACTTGTTGTGTAACCGATCTTGTGTCCATCCGATGTGCTGTTGTCACACAGGACGCTGTGTAACAGATGTCTTTGTTCACCACGCACGCTGTGTAACACGATCTCTTTGTTGGGCAAGTGGACCGAGTCATGCACATGGTGTCACTTCACTCGGTTGTGTGTTCCATTGACCACACACACAGTCATTGTCAAAGACCATTTCTGGTCTGGTTTTTCAAGCTGGGCGATTATGATATGTAGGGAAAGAGAGCAGATCGGGGAGGAAATGTAATGTTGCTGGTGGTTTAACGTCCCCCTCCTTGTCAGCATGGCTTGGTTTGGATAAGCATTGGAGAGGTTTAAAAAAAAAAAGGGGCGCTAGAAATTGAGAATTTTTGTTTGTTTTGTTTTTGGTTTTTGATTTATGTGTATGCATGCACAGACTTGTGCACAAATGGAGGGGAGATGCAATGAGAGGCCGGGCGCCACTGCGCACGCACACACACACACACAGCCACAACACACGCACACACATATGCGTGCATATGCACTCACAACACACACATGCACGCTGCGCGTGTGCTGCGCGCATTCGCACGCACACCAC
>JADBJO010005507.1:0-32500 GCA_016801955.1 Conus betulinus
AAACTCACACAATACATTTCCTCACTCATGCAACCTCCCTTACAGACAGGAGGACACAAACGTTTCGAATGGAGGTAGTGATAGGTCAGAGATACAGGAGGGACACAAACCCGTTGAAGGAGGTATGATGGGTCAGAGATACAGGAGGTACACAAACCGTTGAGGAGGTTGATGGGTCAGAGATACAGGAGGGACACAAACCGTTTTGAAGGAGGTATGGTGGGTCAGAGATACAGGAGGGACACAAACCCGTTGAAGGAGGTATGATAGGTCAGAGATACAGGAGGGACACAAACCGTTGAAGGAGGTATGATGGGTCAGAGATGGATGGGCAGAGTGAAGGTCCAAAGCCGAGGGAACAAAAATCATATTATTATCCCCATAATATTACATAATAAGGTTACAGGGCTATGTGAATGTCAATATGGATAGTCATGTTAAGACATATGGATAGTCATGGGAAGAAAAGGAGAGAAATCGTATAACAACCGCACTCTTATATTATGGATATCATAATTCATTACATGCTACACCATACTCTTTAAAACTCCTTTCTTCTACCTCAAATATCTCCGAATTTCTTATTTGAACCTTATTTTAAAGAAAAGAAAAAAAAAAAATGATATGTAGTAGTTCCATGGCATTATAGTATACTTATTACAAATTGCAGTTTTTTTGACTGCTCATTATTAAGAGGCCTAAATAGTGTACGACGAACAAAGAAAAATAATCATGACAATGATATTTGAGAAATTTGCGTTATTAGCTATTTAACCGCTTCGACCTTATTGGAGTATGTGACCTTTTTATTCTTAACTTCGCTGCATCACAAAACGCACACATGTCCTTGATCGTGGTCAAAAGGAACTTCATCTTTTGAAAATTTCGGTTTTGTCTTCTACTGCAAGACTTGAGAGGTTCAAGATCCAGCTTTGTCGGCAGTGTGTGTGTGTGTGTGGGTGTGTGTGTGTGTGTGTGTGTGTGTGTGTGTGTGTGTGTGTATGTGTGTGTGTGTGTGTGTGTGTGTGTGTGTGTGTGTGTGTGTGTGTGTGTGTGTGTGTGGTGGCTGAATCATAAAATCACAGATGGCAAAACATCTTGTTACTTGTGATGATGATGATGATGATGATGATGATGATGATGATGATGATGATGATGATGATGATTCACAAAAGGCTAATTGTGACTCATTTAAAAGGGCCCTACACAGTTTTCTTTTCTATGAAAGAATAAGTCAAAATGATTAATGCAGAGAGCTCTACTCACTCTTTTAAAAGTAAGCAGAAATTGACCCCGTTGTTAAAAAAAAAAAAAAAAGTATAACCAACTAGGCTGCAATAAACAATTCTCCAATGAAAGATGTTTTTAGCGTTCAGTTAGAAGTAATGTGTCTTGTCCAGAAATGTGGGATCTACTTGAAAGGTTAGTTTGTTTACCCTGTAGGGAAGATTGGTTAATCTGGGCCAGTAGATAAATTGGGCTGTGCTAATTTGAGGAAACTATAATGAGATAAGTTCAGATCTTTTGTGTGATACATTGTCAGCATGCATAACTTCCTCTGCTAGAAATCCATGGCTGGTCGCAGAGGAGGATACCAACAGTAAGCATTAGAAACATTTTTGTAGTACTTCTTTAACTCTATGGTTCTGTTAAAACAAAGACATGGCTAAAATAATAGGAATTCTTTGCTTTCTGTTTCAACGAATTCTAACATATTATAAACGCCCTTGAAACAAAGATCAGAGTAATATTTTGATGTGCTGTCATGGTAGAGGATTTTTAGTGACCATAGTCAAAATGGATAAGATTGTGTGTGTGTGTGTGTGTGTGTGTGTGTGTGTGTGTGTGTGTGTGTGTGTGTGTGTGTGTGTGTGTGTGTGTGTGTGTGCACGCGAGCACGCGCATGCATGCATGCATGCATGTGTGAGGCATCCACTTGTTTAGAAGAAACATATCCAAATATTGACGGTGCTTTGAATGTTTCTTTTTGTTTTCGAGCATTAATTCGTTTGTCTTCTCTCAAAAAAGCCATCCAAAACAAAAGATAATTTATATGATTTTGTGTTGTTTCACATTATGAAGATGTTTATATTTGGGTCTTAGGTGCCTTAAAACGAGCGTAATGAAAGAAAACCCATTTTGAACATCACGTTCTGCATTTTTTTCTGCATTGTTTGTTTCATTACACTAGATAAAAGCTTTAGAAAAGAAATGGATATCCTTTCAACCAAATACTATGTTAATTGATTTCAAATCACGGCTTCCTTGGAGCTTTGAATGCCTTAAAACGACTGGAGTAAAATAAAGCCAAATGATGCCTGAAGCTTTGCGTCATGGTGTCTGATAACGTTTGGGTTACTTGTGACTAAAATAGGTTACTTTGACTCGTTTGTGAATTCATGATTTTAAGTGCCCTAGAAGCACTGCAATCAAAACAAGACAAACTGAAAGTATCTGTTCTGCGATTTGGCTTGTATTAGCTTTTAGACTCTATTATGTTTGTGTTTCTGTTCTGACAATTAAGGATAATCATTTACTTTTAAAGTTTAGTTTATGAATGTGTTGAGACAGTAGGTGTCTTTAAATGGATTATCGAACAAGCTCACACATCTTATTATGGCCAACAGACAAAACAATATGGTTTGGGCTTATGAATGATGCGTGTTGGTTAATATAGGCCCGTGGCCCTATAGTTACCACTCCCTGATCCATTTAATCCGAAATGATGTCTCAAGTGGGCTTCCTTTTCTTTAAGAATTTCATTATTTCTTATATAGACTTTTTTAAAATAAAGATAAACATTTGATGGCTGTACTATATGAAGCTCTAATGGGTAAGCTTTACAAGAAAAAGAAAAAGAAACATCCGAAGGTGCTGGGGAGGACCCAGAGAAGCACTGTCTCCACCTGCCTTTTGAGCAGTCCTGTACCACCCTTGGAGGCCTGCGCTGTGTTGACGATGGGTACAGGCACATGCAGGAAACTCCATTAAGATATCAAGGGACATAAACTGCTCCTGAACGGAGGTAAATCAGACTACAGGATGCAACTCATAACAGCCTTAAAGTAGCATCCCCATGGGTGTACCAGCCCGTATTTCATGACTGCAGAGCCCACCGGCGAAAAACACCACCCTCCAGCTGTCGACATTTGATGGCTGTACTATATGAAGCTCTTA
The DNA here is from genome assembly GCA_016801955.1 of Conus betulinus. Taxonomy (NCBI): domain Eukaryota; kingdom Metazoa; phylum Mollusca; class Gastropoda; order Neogastropoda; family Conidae; genus Conus; species Conus betulinus. Next base: position 3,178 of record JADBJO010005507.1, read on the forward strand.
TGGTAAGCTTTACAAATAATTAACCTTGAGTGAAACAAAATTAGTGAAGGAGGTAGGGCTGCCTTTCTTAACGGTTTAAACTTACCCAATCTTCCCCTACTTTCGTTTGCTGAATGTCCTAGGCCTACGATATTGATAAAAACATCACACTTCACAGCGCGCGCGCACATCCACCCACCACACCACCCACCCACACACACACACACACACACACACACACACACATGACTTTTGTCGAAAACATTTATGATAAAAATCACTTGCGACAATTTTTTATTCAATGGCAGGCTGCATTATTTTCTGAGATATTTTGACGCTCAACCGCGGCGACGTTTTTTCACTTTCCAGAAAAATCGTCGCTGTGAAATATTAACGCTGCGACCATATTTCACAGGAAATGTTAACTCTAGCAGTAAGATTTCACGTGAAAATGTGCCGCAAGCGACAGCATTCACTGACTACAATATTTCACAGTGTCCTGCCGCAAAAAAAATGTCGCAAAATTTTGAGCGACAGTATTTTATAGACAGCTATGATATTCTATAGGACATTTTTTCATGAAAAGTTGTCGCGCGACAATTTTTTTTTCCAGCAAATATTGTCGCTGCAACAATGTTTTACGTGAAACGCTATCGCTTCGATACAATTCCACGGCGACAGTATTATATACGACACCGGCCCAGAAGTACTCCCCTAAAGTTGATTCAGACTGTCTATATTTCTATGTCGATTCAGATAGAATGTCCATATATGAGTCTATGACCAATAAATAACAACCCTCAACATCTTAACGGAGATATGCCGGGGGGGGGGGGGGGGAGGGGGTACTTCTGGGACTGGCCCAGAATGACTCCGGGAGTACTTTATGAAAACAGGGGGGTCCATTTTTACCCGACCCAGAAGTACTCCTGAGAGTCATTCTGGCGCGGCACCAGAAGTACGCCCCGGGAGTACTTCTGGGCGAGGAGTACTTTTGGGTTGTTACAGGCCCATGTTGGATGATGAGGCTAATAGATACAACACGATTTGTCTTGATCTGCATGCTCATCTCTTTTTTCTGTGTTAGTGTTGAGCCATTGTTCTCAAATACATCCGTATTACGCATAGTACGTATGTAATTTTAACAAGTGTTTATAATTGTCCATTTTCTTATACACGTTTTAGATACATTTTGGTGTTTTCTCCATTTAGAGAGCACGTTTTTTTTTTCCTTTGGCAGGGGAGCACGTCCTTCTTCTTCTTCTCTTCTTCTTCTTCTTCTTCTTCTTCTTCTCCTCCTCTAAGATCCTCCTCCTCCTCCTCCCTCCTTCTTCTTCTTCTTCTTCTTCTTATCCTCTTCCTCCTCCTCCTCTCATCCTCCTCCTCCTCCTCCTCCTCTCTCCTTCTTCTTCTTCTTCTTCTTCTTCTTCTTCTTCTTCTTCTTCTCTTCTTCTTATTCTCTCTTCCTCCTCCTCCTCCTCCTCCTTCCCCTCCTCCTCCTTGTCTTTCTTCTTCTTCTTCTTCTTCTTCTTCTCTATTCTTCTTCTTCTTCTTCTTCTCTTCCTCCTCCTCCTCCTCCTTTCCCCTCCTCCTCCTTGTCTTCCTTCTTCTTCTTTTCTTCTTCTTCTTCTTCTTTTCTCTTTCGTCTCTCTCTCTCTCTCTCTCTCTCTCTCTCTCTCTCTCTCTCTCTCTCTCTCTGGATTTATTATGTCATTATTTGTCTATGTTGTCTCTTGGTGTCTTTCCCTCTCTCTCTCTCTCTCTCTCTCTCTCTCTCTCTCTCTCTCTCTCTCTCTCTCTCTCTCTCTCTCTCTCTCTCTCTTTACCTTCGGTTTACAAGGTGTGTATATTTTTTTTCGGTTTGTCTGTCTGTGTCTTTGTACACAGCATCTCTCTATTGCTTGTGGACAAAATTGCATGATATTTCATGGATAGGTTCCATATGACCATGGTGTGCTCGTAACGTGAAGCATACAATCCTTTGTTACCCTTCAGTGATGCACACCTACATGCACTCAATTTGTACGCACACAAACACGCAATTCCAGTTGTAATGGGACAAGCAATTAAAACGATTTCGTCCTGACAAGAAATGCGAAAAAAGTCAGAAATTTTGACTTAGTCACCATGACCTTTGACCTAGGGCCTCCATGGTTACTTGGTATTGAATTTAGATCAGGATGCATCAACCATACATGCATATTTGGCTACAGTCGAACAAACCATTTCCAAGAATTTGATGTAAAAATGTTCAAGATTACATACTACACTGTGACCTTGACCTTTGACCTTTGACCATGATGTCAACACCAGTTGTAGGCAATGGCAAGGTACATCTACCATGTAAATAAGGTGACGCTATGTGAAAACTGTTTCTCATACATTATAACAAAAGACCTGCAAATAACCACTCAAACAATATTGCTTTTTAATCTTCTGACATTGACCCTTGACCAATGACCTCCATCTTATGAGGGGATCTAGGGTTTCAAGATTCCTTTCAAGTTTTGTTTTGATGTCTAGCAGTGCCTGAGACATGTTCCAGACAAACAAGAAAAAAAAGGGGGGGAAAAACAGACTGCAGAAGGTGGTAAAAACCAGACTGACAGAGGGTAAAGTAATACAAACTTTGTGTGCATGAAAACCAGACCGACAGAGGGTGAAGTAATAGATTTTCCCTCTCAGTGTGCATAAAAAAGCAAACAAACAAAACAAAACAAGGCTGTCGCCGAGTACGACAATAAAGTCTGCCGCTCAAATGTAGACCAGCTCTTCATAGTCTTGGTCCTCTTCACCCCGTCACGGCGACTTCTCTGGCTAAAGCGCACTGTAGGTCAGAAAATTGTGACAGGGGGGCGCGCAGTGTGCAGGGCGCGCAACGCCCAGGTGGGGCATGCAGCGTCCAGGTGGGGTGCTTAGTGCCCAGGGTAACCCTGCAGGACTAGTGCATCTGTGAAGCAAGTTTGGAGGCTCTAACTTTGAAGATGTGAAAAATATTGCAGGAGAAAGGAAATGGGTGCTCAAGGTCCAAGGTCAAGGTCAAGGTCACGCAGATCGTAGATGTGTTGCGAGCAGTGTTAAGTTACCTTAGCTAGTCAAATAAACAAAATTTGAAAAGGTTGTATTAAATGGTTCAAGAGATATTGCCAAGGTCATAAAAACGGAAAGTAGGCAATTGGGGAGGGGGGAGGTGAGCACTGCGCCCAACTGGTGCGCAGCGCACACGGGTTATTGTCAGTTGTTGACCCCGAGGCTATGCACTGTGCAGCCAGTTTGGAAAATCTACCTTGAAAGATGTGTAAAATATTGCAGGAAAAAGGAAATGGGTGTTCAACGATCAGCGTGACCTTGACCTTGACTTTTGACCTTGATTTTTTTGCGAGCAGTATCAGCATACCTTACCTAATCAACACGCAAATTTGAGAAGGCTGTCTTAAGTGGTTGAAGAGGCACTGCCAAAATTGTCCGTTTTGGCTGACGTTGGACACACACACACACACACACACACACACACACACACACACACACACACACACACACACACACACACACACACACACGAACGAAAAAAAAAAAACAGACACGAACGAATGCAATTCTGTTCGCTTTCTTGAAAGCGGTGGTCTAACAAGACTGAGAGAGGCTGTGTCATTTTGTGCGAGAGTGAATTCCAAAATGGGGCATAGGTGCACAAATTGTCACAACTGCGAGTTGTGACATTTTGTGCAGTCTCTCGTTTCACTGTACAAAATGTCACAACGGGCACAAAATGTCACAAAAGTGATGACATTTTGTGCAGTGATGACATTTTGTGCTGTAACAGCTCCTCTGGTTGGCTGCCCCATGACAACTTGATACTGACTGTCCCTGGTGATTCCTGGTTATAGGACTGCAGCAGACAAACTTGGGTATGCAAAGAGGAAGTCACGCAGGCACCTCAGCTTGACTTTAGCCTTGGCTCTTAATCTGGAGAGGTTGAAGAGCTTTCCGTCTGTCCTGGTTCGGAGGTAGATACCTTCAGCTGCAGGACAAAATGCGTGTTTCAGCATCACAGCAAAGAAGATTCCCAAACAGGGTGGGAGCCAGGACGCAAACCTGTTTCACTCCGCTCCATATGTTGAAGGCAGCTGATGTTGAGCCGTCAAAGACGACAGTGCCTTTCATGTCTTCGTTGAAGGATCTGATGATGCTGAGAAGTTTCGGTGGACATCCAATCTTGGGGAGGATCTTGAAGAGGCCATCCCTGCTGACCAGATCGAAAGCCTTTGTGAGATCTATGAAGGCATGAAGAGTGGCTGCCTTTACTCCCTACATTTCTTCTGAAGTTGTTTAAGGGAGAAGATCATATCTATAGTGGTTCTGTTGGCATGGAAACCGCACTGCGATTCAGGATAAACTTGCTCTGCAAGTACTTGGAGCGTCTTCAGTACTACTCGTGCAAAGACTTTCCCCAACGATACTAAGGAGAGATATGCCACGATAATTATTGCAATCGCTTCTGTCACCTTTGTTTTTGTACAGTGTGACGACGTTAGCATCCCTCATGTCTTGTGGTACTTCGCCTTCACTCCAGCAGAGGCAGAGGATTTCATGCAACTCGGTGATAAGTGTCTCCTTACAGCACTTCAGTACTTAGGCAGGAATACCGTCTTTCCCTGGTGCCTTGTCAGAGGCAAGACAGTCCAGGGCTTCGTTGAGTTCGTCTATCGTTGGTTCTCTGACAAGCTCTTCCAGTTCTGGTAGGCACTCTATGACATTCAGAGCATCTTCTGTGACTACATTTTCCCTTGCATATAGCTCAGTGTAGTGTTCTACCCAGCGCTCCATCTGTTGTTCTCTGTCCTGAATCACCTCCCCTCCCCTGTAGCTGATTTCAAAGGGGCAGTTTTCTTCTGTGTTGGGCCCAGTGTCTGCTTGATGCCGTCATACATTGCCTTAATGTTGCCTGTGTATTAAGAAGTAGCTCTTGAGTATGCTGCAGCACATAGAGGAGTGCAATTTGGTAGTATAGCAGACTGAGATAGTGATAAATGTAACTTGCTTATGGATCTAGTAGGCTCTGGGGTGCGTAAAGAAAAAAAATCCTGGAAAGGGATGAACTAAGGGGTTACCGTAATCAGTGATGTATGTAGCTATGTATATCTACGGTTGGAGGGAAACAGTTATGTCAAGTGCAGGTGAGAGCGCATTCCCACCATCCTGTGGGCCCCGGTACACCAGGTGGTGCAGGGCCGTTTTTGTCGGGGAGCGGTGGACAGCCAGTTGCTGGCATTCCTGTCCCTGAATAACCGGCGTTCGTAGCAGGTGCCTGCGGTTACCCCCACCTGCACTCCCCATCCTGCTGTGCCCCGGACTGTTGTCCCAGTCCTCCCATTCCGATGCTACGTCCCTTTTCCCTTTCTCTCCATCTGGTCGGGTCTTCACAGCTGGCCAATAACGTCGCTATTACTGTTGGCGCCGTTGCTGCTGGCGCCGCTGCTTCTGACGCCGATGCTGCTGGCGCCGTTGATAGTGTCGCTGTTGCTGTTGGCGCTGTTGCTGGTGTCGCTGTGCTGTTGGCGTCGTTGCTGTTGCCGCGCCGCCGCTGCTGATCCCCGTATCACTGACTCCTCACTCCGTGATCGCCGCCATTGAGGGGTGTGTTCTCGCCGCCATGGGTGTGATATGTCATTGTGGTTGGTGGCAGTCGTCGCTGTCGCTGTTGTGTTGGCGGTGACTGTGAATGCCACAGTTATTGTGGAAGCCCTGTGTGTCGCTGTCATCTGTGTCATCCGCGTCTTCGGCAGGCAGATTCGTCTGGTCACCGTCACAGTCGCCGTCGTGAGACTGTCAACGTCGTCGTCGTATTGCCTGTTTTCCTTTTGTGTTGAGTTGTTTTTTTTTTTTTTTTTTTTTTTTTTTTTTTTTTTTTTTTTTTTTTTTTTCGGGGGGTGGGGGTGGGGGTGGGGGGTGTTGGCGATATAACACCTGAAGACACTGGGTTTGGATGGGCATACATGAAGGATGCATGTTGATTAAAAAGGGTATGACTGAAGGGATGAATATGCGCAGTGAAGTATATGCCAAATGAATATAGTATTGTCATTTGCCATCAGCCTTTGCGTGACGAACGCCTCCTTCACGGCTTTACCATCTTTTTCTGTCCTCAACACATCATGCTGAATGCTGGCTGGGACAGATGCTCCAGGTGACAGGGCGATGGGTTTGACCGAGGCTTCCTCACAGAAAGGGTCGATGAAACTTTTGATTGCATCCTGAGTCGACATCACGTTGCTTTCGTTCTTCAGAAAGGTAAGATTCCAATTTCATTATAAATCCCAGTGTTATATGTATGTGTGGGAAGTCCAAGAGCAAGTTTATATGCTTTGCAGTCTACACTTAGTATCTCAGAAGGACGCAAAGTCACGATATCTACTGCCAACCTCATCACTTTGTGCCATGCCAGCTATGTCGAGAGTTTGCATGAAGATACCTTGACCTCTCATGGGTCGTCCTGACCCATCTTTGGTAGGCCTCCTGGTTCGACAGCAGTCCCGTGAGACCAGCGCCAACTCTGTCAGCTCCTCCTCGGCTTTTGACGTGCTTCATGAACGTTTCTTCCATGGTCTTGTCCACTGCACAGCGATTGCTACGAATGAAGGACTTGCCACGCTAAAAGCAGCTCTCTGCAGCATCTCTTTGGCTCCAGGATGTGACAAGTCAGTGTTTGCCAAGAAGACTGAGAAGGTCAGTTAGTGTGCGTAGTTTTGTCCACTGAAACTGAACAAGAGGTCAGGCATTTGGGACATCGTTTGTGCGTACAGCAGGAAATCGATGATTTTGACAGCCTCAAGGAGTGTTAGGTCAAGCCACACATGATCGATGTACGACAACCAAAATTGTGCAGTTGGTCCAAAGGCTCCTTTTCTGACTCTATCTCTGAACTGTTTGTATTCTGCCATGAAACTGAAGATAGCGTCATCTTGCTGAAGCTCAGTCAACGTCTCTTTTGAGAAGAAACAGGAGGCTGTCTGGAGTTTGATCATGCTGTCTTCCGACAGTGTCGGATATGACGTGTCTCCATCTCTGATTTCAAGATATCTTTCCAGCAGCAAGCGTTACAGACTTTCAAGCATTGTCTTATGGCAGAACAATGCTCGTTCATATGTTTGCCAGACAGCATCCCTTGCCGAGAACCAGAAGAGATCAGAGCTGCCTTCAGAAGGATATCTCCGAATCCAGAACCATCCAGCTTTTTCCCAAGCATCTTGAGGTACGCACAGGCAAGGTGAAAAGTACTGATCAGAATAATATGCTTCTTGTACCTGTCAGGTTGGTTCCCGGGTAGGCTTTTAATATAAACCCCAAGATCAAGGTAGTGTCCAACCTCTCTCGTGGCCTCCTCTGCAAGTCGCAAGCACTCCTGGACTGTCTTGTACTCGGTGATTGGGTGATGGATCACAGGGAAGTAGTCCAATGTCGTCTTCTTTGCCGGGTTCTGCCCACACTGTGAAATGAAGCCAGCCCACAATGGTATTTCCTGATCTGACATGCTGCTGTATTTCCAGAGAAGAATCCAGTGGAGGTTTGAACTTTGAACTTTCTTGAGAGCATCTTCACATCCATCAACTGTCCAGTGCCTAATTGCAAAAGGTGGGCTTTTCCGCTGGTTTACGAAGCATTCTGTTAAATCCTCTGGTGTCAAGTGCAGAGACTGCAGAAGAAGAAGCTGTCATATCCTACCTATCAGAAGAGTCGCTTCTACTTGTGCCGAGGGAAGCGACTCAAAATGATGAGATTATGGTTGATTTCAATACAGTCTGGCAGATGTCGCCATACACACACACACACACACACACACACACACACACACACACACACACACACACACACACACACACACACACACACGTACGCACGCACGCACGGACGCACGCGCACACGCACGCACACGCACGCGCACGCACGCACGCACGCACGCACACACACACACACACACACACACACACACACACACACACACACACACACATATGCGCTCACACTTGGGAAGTGCACATAAACTATTTTTTAAATAAAAAGACCAATGTGAATTTGTAAAGAAGTAAATTTGCTTTGAAGCCCAACAGGGGGTAGGGGAGATATAACCGGCAACAGAGGACATCAGCATAGGCCCATAGTAATGTGGTGTACTTTGTTTCTAATAAGTTGCACAGTTTTCGAGAGAGACGGTTTATTGCAAACACTTTGGCAAATTTACAATTCGCAACGTCTGACATATGGTGGGTACACACGTAGCTCCACTGCGATCACCTTATTGCATATATTATCGTTCTGATTATTGCGTATCGTGCAGAAGGCATTGCTGTCAACAAAAACATAGAGGAAATTCTCGTAGCTTAAATAACAAAGACACAGTTGATCACCAAACTTATGGAACGTTTTGGACCGACGAAAAGCACCGCTGCACCTGAGATGAGTACCCTTCAAAATAAAACCAGAAGGGACAGTGCGTCCCAAGATTTTTTATGTTAACATGATTTTTCGTGATCTATACACTCTAAAGCACAAAAAAATACATATGACAAATTTATTGGGGGGGGGGGGGGGGGGGGGAGTGAAAGGTGGACCGTTTCTCGTGACGGACTTATATTAGTACGAGCCTTGTGCACTGTATTCTTTGCTTTTGGACAATCTAGTAGTAGGTGACTTACACTAAGAATTTCCCCACATACGCATTTAACATTTTTTTTCTGTATTTGGTTCGAAGTGAATTCAAACGCATCCTAAGGTTGCTACCTCTCTAGATATCGGACTTTTGGATCTGTCTAATTGAGTCTTGGGGTTAATGTAAGGATTTGGTTGTATACAATTGTATTAATATTTACTGTCTGTGTACTTCAATAACCTTTTGAAACTGTTAAAGGATGCTTTATTAATCAAAGTATAACATTCTGATAGATCTAACGGAAGGTTCAGTGCAGTCATGCCTTCATATTTCGAGCTGCTCTCCGAGCAGCTTGATCAACTTTCTCATTTGTTGAGATTCCACAATGTGAGGGCACCCAGCAGAATGTCACATTTATTCTTTTCATCGATAGATGTGTCACGTAATTGATTTCTGCAATTGTCTTACAACGAATCCTTGGATTTAAAAACTGAAAGGCAGAAAGAGCTGACTTTGAATCACTGCACAGTAAAAGTGGACAATTTTCTATGGAAGAATTTAAAACTTACTTTAGGGACATTAAAATAGCAACTATTTCTGCAGTAAAAATGACAAGTGTATGCCAAGATGACATAATTTCTCTACTTTTAATTTTGGTGATATAAAAGCTGCTCCTGTTTTATGGTCATCTAACACTGAACCAACTGTACAAATTTGAAGATGATCCTTAGATTGATTTTCCAATGGGAATTTACATTTTTTTTTTTTAATATGGTGGATCGTTTTTGTTCAGTTCAGTATAGTTTGTGTCATAATTTGCTTTGGTTTGTTTCCATTTGGGAATGAGTGGAAAGGACGAGTTGACAGCCATATTACTTTGGTTAATGTTGGTTATATTAATAAGAGTAGACGTGTATGACTGAGTAGATTTAGTTGATTTTATGTATTTTGCTCTTTTAGCAAAATCTGTCTCTGAATTGAGAGATACTTCATTTGCACAGAAACTTTTCTGTGAAAGGTTCTTTAAAACAAATTGAGAGAACATTTTTCGAAACTCGTTCAAAGGTACGATTCTAGTGTCATTATAAGTCCCTATGTTATATGTATGTGTGAGAAGTCCAAGAGCAAGTTTATATGCTTTGCAGTCCACACTTAGTAACTTATTAAGTAGATGCTGTGAAGCACTGAAGAAGACTACTTGAGCATAAATCAGTCTAGACTGCACAAGAACAGAAGACAGGAGTGTTAAGCTCTCTTTCTCTTGTCCCCATTTTTGTTTGCTTTTGGTCTTTAGAAAGTTTAAACTTTTTCTTGCTTTATTCAAAATGTAATGAATATGTTGGTTCCATGATAGTTTTAATGTTAAATATACTCCTAGGAATTTAACAGATTTGACGTATTGTAAAGACCGACCCATTCAGGGTAAATTGTGGAAGTTTTTCTCTGGGTCATATCCAGTTTTTTTTTTTTCTGTCGATAGTGTCAATCCATTTTCATGTAAGAAACTACTGATTTTGTTTAATTCATGTTGGTGTTTTGATTTTTATGTAAGGTTAGGATCTTAACGGGGTTTTTCTTTTCATTGTGACTTTCATCTACAGACATATGTCATCAGCAAACTGTACTAAAACTATATGTCTTTGGATAAGCCTTTTGTTATATCTGCGATTAGGATATTAAATAAAATTGGAGATAACACTGATCCTTGTGAAAGAACATTTCCAGTATCCTAGTGATGGAATATGTATGCTCTATTCTTGTTTGAATAATTCTACTTGGAGGAAAACTTTGACATAGTCATACATGGTTCCATTATTCCAATAGTTTTCAGTTTATACAAAAGTCGGTCATGCCATACTTGTTCGTATGCTTTCCTTCTGTCAAAGAACGTTGCCAGGATGTTTTTTCGACTTGCGAATTGTTGCTTAACATGTGTTGTGAGTTTCAATAGATGTTCTGTTGCTGATCTGTCTTTCTGAAAACCAGCTTGATTTATAGGGATAGTTTGATGTTTGTTACAAAAATAAAGTGATCTGTTTTGGACAATTCTTTCCATTAGTTTGCATGTATGCGACGTTAGGACAATTGGGCGGTAGCTGTTTATGTTACTTCGAGATTTTCCTTGTTTATGTATGGGAACTATGATAGAATGCTTCCATAATGAAGGCAAACTGCTATCTTCCCAGCTTGCTTGAATGAATACTGAGATAAACGGCTTTACGTTAGGTGGCACATGACGTAACATTTCATCAGAGACACCGTCTAAACCCACTGATGTTTTTCTAGTGCCCAGATTAGCAAGACATTCCTCTACTTCTTGAATTGTTGTGGGAGCAATTAGATAGTGGTTTATTACAGGGTCTGAATCGTTGTAGATGGACCTTCCTTCTTCTTGCTCTCTGTGCAGTCTATTTTCTGTTGATAAACTATCTTTGTTGCCATTTTTGGCGAGCATGTCAACAAAAGCTTCGGCATTTTCTAAATTAGAAGGGAATTTAGAGTTTGGAAGCTTGACAGGACATTTTGGCAAGTTTACTCCATTTTACATTGTTCTTAATTTTTCCCACACGTTTTGGAAATCTTTATAATTTGATATTTCATTCTTACAAAAGTTAGACCAGTATTACTGTTTTGCTTCTGCTGTGATGTGATTAAAATGATTTTTTGCTTTTTTTTTCTCAAAAAGCTTTTTTAGCGCGCTCTTCTCCTTTGCTTCGTAAATATTCTCTGAGTTGAATGTTTTTCTCCTTTTTCCCTTTTTCACATGTCTCATTCCACCAGGCATTACCTGAGTGCTTTTTTTTAACTTGATTTGGCAGGTTTTATCATAGGTATTGACTGATTTGCAGCAGAAAACACAGCATTCTGAAACTGATCGTACGGGTCGTCAATAGATTGAGTATCAAATTCTTTTGTGTCGACATAGAATGTTTTTAATATTTCCGTGAATTTACCCCAGTTAGCTAATCTATAATTATATTTTGGGATTTTTTCCTTTGTTAAATCTGTTGGTTCATGCCTTGAAGTTTCAAAGGCAGTGATGATAGCAATATGATCACTATTGAATGTGTCATCGAGGGTTTGCCAAGCACAAAGTGGCGCTAGGTCTGAGAGAGAGAGAGAGAGAGAGAGAGAGAGAGGAGAGAGAGAGAGAGAGAGAGAGAGGAGATGGGGTTGGAAGCATTAGTAACCAAAGACGCTTGACACTCGAATCAAGAACTCGACGCAAGTAACAATGGCCCAAGTGGAGCGAGGGACCAGAGGGCTGAGGGATAAACTCCGTCACTGAGACTTTGGAATAACAGACGACGACAAACGTCTGAGGAGACATTGTAAGCCTGGAACGTTTTGTTTTATGGCCTCGGTCAGACATCTGTATCGGAAAGTATGAGACAAAGGGAGTCCCCGTTCAATTATTCGATTCCTTTGTAACCCGCCGTGAAAAGCGTCCACAAGAGAGACGAACCGGATGTGAAAGGAAGAGATCTAGGAGGACTGTATCGACTGGAGGACCATTCACGGCCCGTTTGACGCGACAAGTCAAGGCTTCAAATGTGTCTGAACCCTGCTTCTATCCAGACCGATTTTCCAGCACCTCTGTGATGAATATAGAGGCTCTATCCAGCTCTAGAAGTAAGTTGACTCTTTCATGCAAAGCTGAATGAACTACTGGTAGTAATAAATCAATTGGTGTCCCCAAACATAAGATTATTTCCGTCCTTTGTGATCCACGTATGACTGATTTTTAACAGGGTGTGGTTACTGGAAGACTCACTGTAAACACGTCTATCACTGCATATGTTGTATATAAAGTGTTTCGTTTGTTTTTCGGTTGTCTCTCATCTTATGGGTTTCATGCCACCAATTTTAGCCTGTCCATACAACCAAACCCGCTTTCATCCAACCACAGCTGAAGCACCTGCAATACAGAAGGAGAAAATAATATCAGGTCAGCTTGGGAAACTGTACTCCTGTTGAGTCGCTTTGGGGTTGTTCAATGGTTTCTGTTCTGATCCTACATAGGACACAACCGAATAAGCTCCATGGTGGTGACAAGAACTGCTCGATTACAGAGCCAGCGTGCGTGAGCGTCTCTCTACAAACTGGCACCACGTTCATCTTTTGACAGTCATCCACGGGTTTGCTGAAATCGACGACTTTAATACATATGCGTATCTGATGAACGAACGAACAAAAACAAACGAACGAATTGTATTTTACCAGGGTAATGAGATAAGCAATACAAATGTTGTTTTTTTTCCTGGGGCAAAAGTAAAGAAAAATTCAAGATCAAATTACTATATATTAAAGATCAAACTAATGCAAATACATATAAAAGGAACAAACAGTCACACGATCTTGCACAGTTCAATACAAATTAGTTATTGTCCACACCATTGACAAACGAATGCAATAGAAAAGCGTGTGAACAGAGCGTACAAGGAGTGGGAAAGGGGGAAGGAAAAGAGCAAGGGGTAGGTTGGGGGTGAAAGGTAAAGGTACATACAATATATCTCAAAAGGACATTAACTTGAAAAAAGGACACACACACACACACGCACACACACACACACACACACACACACACACACACACACACACACACACACACACGCTATACACATCGTAAGATATGAGTAAGATATGATATAACTAGAGTTGCATGATAAAGATGAAATATTTACGTAGATGTTGTTTATGTATCATGTTTCTTTGTTTGAAATAATGAATTTTTATATCCTGCCTTTGTGACGGACTGTGTCCCGTCCAGTCACAAATTTTGGGGCAACCGTGCTAACCGGAAGGTAGTCGTCCAGAAGCCGGTTGAAATGTTTATCTGACTGCTTCTCACCTGCGCACCGTTAACCGGCTAGGCAGTCTCTGCAGTGATTCCAGCAATACAACTTCCAGAAGGCCAAAGAGGGACTCAGTTGTGTTTGGTGGCAGTCAGTTTCCCCCAGGTAGAAGTGTTCCCTGGACTGAGGGGGACTGGCTGCTTCTTTCCGAGGGTCGGGGCCGTAGACGAGTTCTACCCCCTTGTTCTCCGCCCTGTGTCGGCGTGGAGAGGCCGGCCTGAGTGCCGACAACTACCCTACCTGCCACTGCGCCCAGGACCGACTACCCACTGAGCCAGTTGGGCTGGAGACGCCGCTGCTGCCAAGCCAGAGCGCCGCTCCTGAGTTCTGAACCAGCGACAGTTGGCTAGGCCGTCGCTGCGTTGTGTGTTTGTGTGCGAGCCACAGCCCCTGTGTGAGACTGTCAACTTGTCACTGGCAGAGACGCCGTGAGTGTAGTAGTTTTTTTTTTTTTGTTTTGTTTTGTTTTGTTTTTTGTTTTTGTTTTTTTGAGCTCTCCACCTGCCTTTTGAGCAGTCCTGTACCCACCCTTGGAGGCCTGCGCTGTGTTGACGATGGGTACAGGCACGCGCAGGACACTCCATTAAGATATCAAGGGACATAACTGCTCCTGAACAGAGGTAAATCAGGCTACAGGATGCAACTCATAACAGCCTTAAAGTAGCATCCCCATGGTGTACCAGCCCGTATTTCATGACTGCAGAGCCCACCGGCGAAAAACACCACCCTCCAGCTGTCGAGCACACCCCACAGACCCAACCACCCCTGCCCACGGACAGATGAAGACAGTGCCACTCCAGACACAGCCAAGCTTTCGCCATACGGTCTTATGTGCCCTCAAGAGAGAATCCAAAGTTGTAGTCGCCTTAAAGTAGCATCCCCATTGGGTGTACCAGCCCATGTTTCATGACTGCAGAGCCCACCGGCGAAAAACACCACCCTCCAGCTGTCGAGCACACCCCACAGACCCAACCACCCCTGCCCACGGACAGATGAAGACAGTGCCACTCCAGACACAGCCAAGCTTTCGCCATACGGTCTTATGTGCCCTCAATATATATATATATATATAATGCTGAACAATTAAGTAGTGGGGGAAAACAAGCGCAGGTTAACAATTCTTCCATCATTATAGTAATGACTCGGCAAAGATTTGAAATTGAGAAGAAAAAAAATTGAAGATGAAGTAAATGGGAAATATATTTCATAAATCTGAAAACCCTTCACTAGCTGCATGAGGAAACTATCGCAATCTCTCTCGAAGACAGATCTATATGTATCGCCTGCTCCGAGGCCTTTCGTCCGCTGGATCGGACTCATCAGGGAGACACGGCTGATTGTGTCTGTGCTCTTGGCGTCAGATAGAGACACACCACATCCATAATTCTGTGGTGTTCCGACCGCCAAGGGTTCGAAAAAAGAATCCAACAGCACCCCCATATATATATAGTTCTGTGTGTACGCCTTGTGGTTGGCGTGCCGACTATTGATGTTCTTGCATTTATTATATGTTTGTCTGATGGCTCGGGCAGCATAAAACAAGAAGAGTGTTGTTCTGTGCCTAACTGTCAATGTTCGGGTGAAATGGGTGTGTGTATGTGAATTGGAAAAGTCGTGCATGCATCCATAATTTCTGTGTGAGAGTCAGACAGTCAGACACCTGCAGACACCACCCATTCCATCCGTAACATCTGGTGACCCCGTAGAACTTTTCACATTTACCTTCAAAATTGTGCTAGGGTCAGGATTTCTTTTGTAACCCCTTGTAGTGTCCCCAGGTATTAAGTTAGGACACATTTACAGACTTTCCTTTTGAGAAAATTGATCGTTTTGTATTGTTGAACGACTGTTTCTGTTTAAGCTGGTTTACCGTCTCCAGCGTAACGGGGTATCTCCTTTGTATAGTTTCTGGAGATACGTGGGCCTAGTTCTTTATCTTCTACAGGCTTTAGTTTGATTATCTTTTGCTACCCTCCTGATTGTTTATTATTCTACCTTTTCACTTGGGGATTGTGTTGCTCCTATAGCGTTCTTAAGATTCTTTCACTTGAATGAATGTGTAAGGTTGGCTGCCTGGGCCATTTTTTTGGGGGGAAAAAAAAAAAATAACCCCCTTTTTCCCCAAAATTGAAAAAAAAGAAAACAATACTGTACTGATTCATATGTGCATATGTATATTGTCACCAGTATTGTGATGGACCGTTTCCCGTCCAGTCACAAATTTTTGTGCAACCGTGCTAACTGGAAAGTAGTCGTCTGGAAGCCGGTTGAAAAGTTTATCTGACTGCTACTCACCTGCGCACCGTTAAAGCCAGGTGATCTGAATTGGTTAGGCAGTCTCTGCAGTGATTCCAGCAACGCAACTTTCCAGAAGGCCAAAGAGGGACTCAGTTGTGTTTTGGTGGCAGTCAGTTTCCCCCAGGTAGAAGTGTTCCCTGGACTGAGGGGGACTGGCTGCTTCTTTCCGAGGGTCGGGGCCGTAGACGAGTTCTACCCCCTTGTTCTCCGCCCTGTGTCGGCGTGGAGAGATCGGCCTGAGTGCCGACAACTACCCTACCTGCCACTACGCCCGGGACCGGCTACTCGCTGAGCCAGTTGGGCTGGAGACGCCGCTGCTGCCAAGCCAGAGCGCCGCTCCTGAGTTCTGAACAGTGACCTGTTGGCTGGGCCGTCGCTGCGTTTGTGTTTTGTTTGTGTGTGAGCCACAGCCCCTGTGTGAGACTGTCAACTTGTCGCCGGCAGAGACGCCGTGAGTGTAGTAGTTTTGTTTGTTTGTTTGTTTGTTTGTTTTTTTTGAGCCACAGTTCTGAAGTTATGCAAGTTCTGTGTCAGACATGACGCTGTAGTCGTCGACTTCATCTTCGTCGTTTCGTCGTCTTCGTCGTTTCGTCGTCGTCGTTGGCGCCTTCATCGTCGTTGGAACCAGCAGAGTAGATAGCGAATTATATATATAGAGATTATTTTGTGTCGTGCGCCCTGTTTGGCGTGCTTGAAGTGTTAATATATATATATATATATATATATATATATATATATATATATATATATATATGTATGTATGTGTGTGTGTGTGTGTGTGTGTGTGTGTGTGTGTGTGTGTGTGTAGTAGTTCTGTGTGTACGCCTTGTGGTTGGCGTGCCGATTATTGATGTTCTTGCATTTTATATATGTTTGTCAGATGGCTTGGGCAGCATAAAACAAGAAAAGTGTTGTTCTGTTGCCTGGCTGTCAATGTTCGGGTGATTGGGTGTGTGTATGTGTGAATTGGAAAAATCGTGCATGCATCCATAATTTTTGTGTGAGAGTCAGTCAGACACCTGCAGACACCACCCATTCCATCTGTAACAGCCTTAAAGGAACCTGTGCTACTTGTTTGCTTGATGTTTATTGGCAGCAAGTTCCAAAGCGTTCCACCTGAGTAAACAAGACTAGTTTTGAATAGATTAATTCTGGATTTACGGACTAGTGTATTATTGGTGTATCTTGACTGATTTAACGGAAATTTAACAGTTAATGTTGAAAGTGCAAAACCGTTCATAAATCTATACATCATTATCGCTTTATTTTACTGGTTTGTATGTTAAAAGTAGAATATTTAGATTGATATAGTCTTTTGGTATTAATGAAGACGATTTTTTAAGTATCGCTTTTAGAGCTCGCTTATGGACCCAGTGTAAAGATTTCAACGTATTGTCACCAGAAGAATCGAAAAGAGTTGATGAATAATCGATAGATGACTGAATATGTGGGTGGTAAAAGTGCTTACGCGCAATTTAAATCCAGAAAATGTTTTAATTTTGACAGCTGATAGACTTCTTGTGATAGACGTTTGCTTAAACAAATAATATGAGGTGACCAAGAGATATTGTTGTCCAAGGTGACGCCCTAAACTTTTTTTTAACAGTTTTAATAATTTTCATTGTTTTCTTCATCTCTAAGTTCTGACGTAAAATATCGTAAATTCTACTGCATTTTTCACTCCATTTAATTCAGTCAGCACAATGCCATGTGCAGACACTAAATGAGCAAAACAAGGTCACCAAACTTTCACCATCACCATTTCCTGTCCCATTCCATCCCCTTCCCCGTTTTCCCACTCCTCTCACTCCCACCACCCCTCCCCCACCTCCCTCCCTCATGCAGCCTCTTTTCCATCCCACGACACACACACACACACACACACACACGCGCGCACACACACACTCACACACACACACACACACGCACACGCGCGCGCGCATACACACACACACACACACACACACACACACACACACACACACACTCACACACACACACAGACCCCCCCCCCCCCCCCTCCCTCTCCCCTCCCACCTTAAAAAGAGAAGGCATGTGTCATGCTTCCCGGAGTCGTGCCACGAAACCAAAAATGTTTCATGTGTACAGATATTTAATTGCAACCCTTGTGAATCAAATTAAAGCAATTTCATTTGGATTGCGTAATGTTTTTTGCAATAATAAAGCAATGTAAAGAGACCCACCCTGGGAAAAGAAAATCCACAAACATGTTTCTTTAATCTGTTCAAAAACGGATGTGTCCACCCCGCGCAGCAACACAATCGAGACAGCGCTGCCTCATGGAGTTGATGGTGTTTGCGATGACGGCCTGGGGGATGTTTTCCCACTCTGTCGCAGGACGTGCAGCAGCTTTTCCCGATTAGCTGGACGTGGGCGGTTTGCATGGACTCGCCGGCCAAGTTCTCCCCAGATGTTCTCGATTGGATTGAGATCTGGACTGTTCGCAGGCCATGCCATCCTGGTGATCCCAGCTTCCTGAATGAAAGTGTTGACAGCCCTGCAGCGGTGTGGTGTGGCGTTGTCATCCTGGAGGACAGCTTGGGGGTCCGATCTGCTGGAGGGTCGCTGTGACCAGAGGCTGTAAGATCTCCTGCAGGTAGCGCTGCCCATTGAGCATGCCCTCCACATGGTAGAGAGAGGAGTCCTGTAGTGTCGGCTGATGCCTCCCCAAACCATAATGGAGCCACCTCCAAAAGCAGCCGCCTCCTGGATAGCATCATCTTGCAGCTGCTCCTGTGGGGGCGCCGCCACATCCTGATGCGGCCGTCTTTGGGGGCTCACCATGAAGCGCGATTCGTCGTCGGTGAACAGGACATGGCCCCAATGAGCACGAGTCCACCTCAAATGGTCCTGGCACCAAGCAAGTCGGCGTGCGTGCCCTGTGACCTGCAGTCAGCATGGGCTTCTTCACCGGACGCCTGGAACGGAAGGCGGCGGCATGTAGGCGACGCCGAGTGGTCTGCCCGCTTACTGCTGTGTTGGTGGAAGCACGCAGTTGCTGACTCAAGGCATTGGCGATGGTTGTCCTCTCCCGAAGGGCCTGTCTGCAGAGGTACCGGTCCTCACGTTGTGTGGTTTTCTTGGGACGCCCTGGGCGTGGCCGTTCCTGGACGGTGCCTGTGGTTTGATGGCGCTGTCTCAGACGGATGATGACCGAGTGTGACACTTGCAGCCTTCTGGCCACCTCTCGGACGCCTACTCCGTCCTGCAGCCAGGCGATAGCTCGGGCACGATCGAAATTTCTCAACTTTCGTCTCGCTGGCATGTTGGTGTTGTGCTTCAGAACGGGTATTCGACGGCTTTTATGGACCATTGTGGTGAGCACAACGCACTCCCATACCTTCATGCTGTCACGTGCATTAGGATTTACACCTGTAGACAGTTCGAGTCAGTGTGCACGGATTGCTGACAAAAACACTTGTTTTTTGCCAAACCAGAGCACTTTTTTCTGCACGCTCAAGGGGAGTCAGTGCAGCTGTTGCATGCTTGGCAGTATTTATTGAGAAGGCCTGACGACTGTCGCGTTCAGAAACCTTGGCAATTACTAACCTTTATTTGATATTTGATTTTGAAAGCACCTAAGGCATTCTGCGGTGTGGTCCTTAACTTATCCATCATTCCCGTATTTATACTAAATACCATTGTCACACCAGTTGAGGTTATATAATAAAGTCATAACATCATGGGGTATGCGTCAGAGTCATTCTTCATCCATATGGAGAAATACGCCAGGGTGTACTGCAGACGAGGTCCGCCACCTGTCCCAGGCTGGGGTCGGATCCGGCACCTCCACCACCTTCATTCACTCCCACGCGTGTCAATAACACTCGGAACCACGTGCAGTTCTACAATAACTAAGGAGACTCACTTAAACATGAAGATGTAAACAGTAACCTTTCCTTATAAGTTTTTACTTTAAATATTACCTTTCCTTTCTTTTCCCCATTCTTTTATAAAGAAATGTTACAGGAGTAACAACACTGGTTCTTTTTTTTTTTCTTTTCTTTTGAATACAAATGTTTTCTTCAATTTTCCCCCAAAGATTTCACTTCTCTCCAGTTCAACATTAATGACAAAAATACCTCAATGATGCATCAGCCTTGCATCGGTCTTCAATCGCTGTAAACAAACTGATCATGCGACTCCCCCGGCTGGCGTAGAGCAAGTGATTATAAAATTTTCTAGCTAAGTTAAATAGCGCGTGCAGCGCTCCCAAGCAGTACTGACCCGGGCCACTATCCAACAGAAAGTGCAATCACATGATCTTTTTTCCCTCAATACCCCAATACCGCTTACGTTCAATCTTTAAAGACAAAACAGCATGTGCACATGACACCTTCACACATCCTGTGCACATGACAGCATGTGTCTGCAGATTTTGTGTGTGTGGGAGGGGTGGGAGGCTCCAACCAAAGCGCGTGCAATTTCCACAGTGATCACTTATTTTGAATTTCTATTTCACCACTTTTCTTTCTTCTCCCTCATCCCTTCACTCTCCCCCCCCCCCCCCCCCCCCTTCCTGCCTCTCTCTCTCTCTTTCCATCTCCCCCCCTCCCCCTCCTTTTCTCTCTCGCTCACATCCCTCCCCTCACACACCCCTCTCTTCTCCTCATCTCCCCTTCTCTCTCTCTCTCTCTCTCCCTCCCTCCAACTCCCTCCTCCCCCTCACTCCACTCCCTCTCTCTCTCTCACCCTCTCCCTTCCTCCCTCTCTTCCCCTCTCTCTCCATCTTTGCTAGGGTGGTAATTTTCTCTGTTTCGCTTATTTGTTAATGTCCTCTCTCCCTCTCCAGCCCTCCCTCTATCTCCCCTCTCTCTCCCATTCCCTTTTGATCACCTCTTCTCTCTCATCCTCTTTTCACATTTCTCCCACCTTCTTCTCATCTCCCTCTCTCCATATCTGTCTGTCTCTCTTGCTTATTTTCTACCACCGCTTTTTCCCTACCTTACTGTCTTCTATTCAAATAGAGACAAGGAGAAACAAGGAGTCGGCAAAGGGCACATCAAACAGAGTCAATGTGTAAATACTGCATGTGCTCCAGTATTCCTCCTCTGCCCCTACAGTCGGGGTCTTCCTCCTATTTTATTTCCCTTTTTTTTTTTTAATTACTTCTTTCCTTTTTGTAGGCAACACTTTATCACCTGAACATTCTGACAGGTAGATAATTTTTATACGATGACATATTTCGCCATTGACTTTCGAGTTTTCTCAAATCCAGCTCTTTTTCATACATGAACTGAATGTGAATAGGAGTACCATATCGAAATTTTACAATGCACATCTTAGCTATAAGAATAAGGTGATTGATGTATCTGGTCATTTTTTGCGAGTAGCCACTCTTTTCCGTAATTCCAAGTAAAGCTTCAGTCCTGGCTACCACCATGTGAACATTGAACTTCTGCAAAATAGTATTTTTACACATGACCAAAAAGGTTTGATTTTATAACAGTCAAAGAAGAAGTGCTCAACAAAATCCACTTCACCCTTGCAATAGGTACATTTATTCACCGAAAGGGGGGAGAGAATGATGAATCCATCGGTGCTCAACCAATCACGACTGCAAATCCCAAACGGACTACGAACATGGACCAAATGGAATATCCATGTGTCTGTGGAAAGCGTTTCGCTACCACCCGTGGCATGAAGATCCACAGAACAAAGATGGGATGTGTGAAGACTCATCTGAATGAGCAGCAGCGCACTGCATCAGCAGATAAGACGTCGGAAGACCAAGGCCAGGATTTAAACCACAGTGCCAAGGACATCCACGCTGCTGTTGGTTCGGATGAGGAATTTGCACAGGCCCTCGATGCCAGGCGCCTGAAACTCAACCTGCCACGAGCAAACGAGACTGAAGATTGGGAGAAACTGGATGCAAAAATCGTCCAAAGACTCGATGCACTGATAGGGAAAAGCACCCTGGAACACAAACTAGCCACATATGGGGACATTGTGTATGCCACATGTGTAGAGAGACGCCTATGGAGCAAAACTACCCAAAGAGAAAACACCTCCAAAGAAATCCAGACGCCAAGAAGAGATGGACAAGATCAGGGTCCAAAAGAAAAACCTCAAGAAGCAAATGAAGACTGCTCTGCCAGCTGAAAAAAAACAGGCTTGGAAAAACTCTGGGAAGACCTGAAAGCAAAAAACACAGCGCCCTCAGCAAAGCGGAATCTGCGAGGAAGAGGAAAAGCAAAAAGAAGAAGACACAAGAGCGTTTCTTCAGAGACCCCTTCCAGTTTGCCAGAACTCTATTCGAGCAGCCAAAATCTGGGACCCTAAGTGTGGACAAAGGAGAGTTCTTGAGCAGCATCTGAGAAAAACATACTACTCTGACTCACAGAGCAAAGCACCACTCGACATGCAAGGTCTGGTGTGGCCCACCCACCCTGAGGAACAGTTCAATGACAAGCCCAACGTTGGCGGAAATCAAGAAGGTGGTCGACAAAGCCAGAGCCAAATCATCACCAGGGCCAAACGGAATACCTTACCAGCTGTACAAGAAATGTCCCAAGGTGCTGGAGTGGCTCCACAGGCTGCTGCGATCAGCTTGGAGAAATCAGAAGATCAGCGGCCAGTGGATGACGGCAGATGGTGTGATCCCCAAAGAGCAAAACTCAAGTGACATCAGCCAGTTCAGGCCAATATCACTACTGAACGTCGAAGGGAAAATCTTCTTCTCTGTCATGGCAGCAAGGCTGACCAAGTACCTCATGGAAAACAAGTACTTGGATGTGTCAGTCCAGAAAGGTGGCATTCCAGGCGTGGCTGGCTGTGTAGAACACGCCACAATGATCTGGGACGCAATCCAAAGAGCAAAAACAGAAAAGAGAGACCTGGACGTAGTGTGGCTCGACCTGGCAAACGCATATGGATCTGTACCCCATGAGATGATACAGTTTGGCTCTTAAGATGTACCATGTGCCAAAGAACATCCGCGACATGCTCAAGAAGTACTTCAATGGCTTCTCAATGCGCTTCTCTACCAAGGAGTACACAACAGATTGGATCAACTTGGAAGTGGGCATTGCAATGGGCTGTGCCATTTCCCCAATACTGTTCGTGTTGGCAATGGAAGTCATCTTGAAAGCAGCAACAAGCAACGCAAGACAAACAGACCTTGGCGATGGATACAAGATGCCCCCTCTCAAGGCCTTCATGGATGACACTACAGTGATTTCATCCAGAGAAGACGAGACACGTCACGTGCTGGAGAGGCTGGACGACATAGTTGCCTCATCCAGAATGAAGTTCAAGCCAAAGAAATCACGGAGTCTCTCACTGAGGAAAGGAAAAGTGGCCGAATCTGTGGTCTTCAGTGTTGCCAACCAGACCATTCCAACAGTAACAGAAGAGCCAGTCAAGAGCCTTGGAAGATGGTATGATGATACGCTGAAAGACACACGAAGAGCAAAAGAAAACCAACAGATGTCGGAAGAAGGCTTGGAGACCATTGACCAGTGTGGGCTCCCTGGCAAATACAAGGTCTGGTGTCTGCAGTTCATGCTGATACCAAAGCTCCTATGGCCTCTGATGATATACGACATCTGCACCAGCATAGTGGAGGCAATGGAATCCAAAATCAACAAGTTCACAAGGAAATGGCTTGGTGTCCCACCCTGTCTGACTGACATAGCGCTATACTGTCGCCAAGCAAAGCTGAAACTACCACTGAAATCCATCCTGAGGAATATAAAGCAGGGAAGATCAGACTTCAAAGCATGCTGGAGGACTCAGGAGACAAGGTGGTTGAAGCAATCAGCCCCAGCTGAAGACAGGCAGAAAATGGAAAGTTCAAGAGGCGATGGATTCTGCAAAAGAAAGTCTCAAGATCAGAGAAATAACAGGACACACACAGACCAACAGACAAGGACTGGGGGTGACCAAAACTGAATGGTGGTCAAAGGCCAAAGAAAAGCCAAAAGAGACATGATGATTCAGGAGATGAGAAAAGAAGAAGACCACAAAGACTCCAAAAAGCAGTCCAGCAGAGCCAGCAAGGGCAATGGACAACGTGGGAATGCACTCCAAAGAAGTCTCACTTGGAATGACATTTGGCACATGGCCCCTCTCAGGATCAGCTTCATTCTCAGATCTGCATATGACCTTCTGCCTTCAAATGCAAACCTGGTGAAGTGGGGAAAAAACAGACGATCCTTCATGCCCCCTTTGCCATGAAAAACAAACAGTGGAGCATGTCCTAAGCTCATGTAAGTAGTAGCCCTGGCTCAAGGAAGGTACACATGAGGCACAACCAAGTGCTCAAAGAGATTGTACAAGTAGTCTGGGCTAGTACCAAACACCACAAAGGGAAAATCAGGACTCCAAAAGCACCCGCAACATTCTTCACGGCAGGAGGCAGCGAATCATGGCCAAGAACAACAGTGCCACTCGGAACATGCAGGCAGAGTCTGCTGGACGGGGCAGATGACTGGGAGTGCACAGCAGACCTCCCAGAATGGAATAGTCACCCAGAGATTATCATCAAGAGTGGCATGAGACCAGACATAGTATTACACTCTCAGTCAACCAAGCAGCTGATCATGATCGAGCTCACGGTGCCATATGAGAACAGAATGGAGGCAGCTCAGATCTACAGACTGAAAAGTATGCTGATCTGGCAAACAGCCTGAGGAGAGAAGGCTATCAGGTCAAAGTCCTCACTGCAGAAATTGGAGCTAGGGGGTTTGTGGGAACGTCTGCATACAGCCTCATGAAACAGCTCTCAGTTGCAGGGAGGGAAAAAACCAAAGCCCTGAAAGCAATGGCAGAAGCGGCAGAGAGGTGTTCAAGTTGGATCTGGTCAAGGAGGAACAAAAGTGAACTTCATAAGGCTTAACTTTCCTACAAATATCAGGTGTCCCTGTGGCTCAGTGGTTAGTGCACGAGTCATTAAGTGGAAATGAGCATGTCCAGAAGGGCATGGGTTCGAATCCCAGTCATGGCTCATCCCAAGATGGGAAAAAAAAAAAAAAAAAAAAAAAAGGGGCAGCAGCAGAGGGACATCCGGAGTCATGAACCGGGTGTGGCCCAACCCCCCTAGAGTGTCAGGAGATAAGGGCCGAAACACTCGCTTGAAGGGGGCTCCCACGAGTTTCTTTCTACTTATTATTAGTAACTAGGCCCATTTTAAACAGCAGTATGTTTGTCGAATAAATATTATGTAGGATCTTCCAATGTAACTCTCTAAATCTGCTTTCTGAGGCTGCTTTTATGGCTAAACTCCAATAATTTTCATCCAAAGTGATTCCGAATTTATTGTGCCAAAAGTTTTCACAAGAGGGAGTACTGTATAGATCTTGAGTTAAATGATTGCGAAACATCTTTGCTGTTCTCAGGGAGTTGTCATTGAAACTAACATGTTCTTCCTTATGTTCATCAAAAACATAACCTGGCTTGGCCCTTAGAAATGATGATACAGCCAGATAAACCACCATATACTGCATGTAAGGTTTAGTGGAAGGCCCGAAGATTTCTTCGACCTCTCTAAATGTTAGGAGTAAGTTAGTTCGTAGCATATCGTGTATGTGGGTTATACCTTTTTTGCCCACTTCTTGAAATATATCACTTTGATCCTGGTAAGTGATATTGCCATTATTCCAAAGGCGTTCCATGCGATGGTCTTTTAGTTATTTTTTTTTTTGTTTTTAAAAAAGCCACGTCCTCCAAACCTTAAAATTGTTTTTGTCCCAACAGTTGAGTTTAAAAAAGAAAATCTTTTCCAAAAGTTGAAAAGCATGCCCTTGGAATCTAGGACCATTTGCATTCAGCTAAGGCCTCAGGCAACCTGACCAGCGCACGCACACATACACGTGTACGAGAATTTGGGGAGACGGAAGGTAAAGATGTAAGCGTATGCACACGTTTGTGCGTACATGTGTCTCATTATGCTGGAGGAGTTTTCTTATGTTTGTTTTTTGTTTGTGTGTGTGTGTTTTTTTCAGCATGATTACACGCCAGGTTCCTGTCGCAATTGTCTGCCACTTTGTCATCCCGGGTGACAGCGATTATGAAGTGTCAAACAGTTCCGGTGAAGAATGGTTAGCGCGGGACGAGAGTACTGATGATGACGATGGGGAAGCTGCATCTGGCAAGGTCAAAGCCGTTGATGACGGGATCATGACGCGTACTGATCCTACTCCAACAGTATCTGCTGTTAATTCAAGCATCCTTCAGTTTCGGAAGATATGGAGTTGCGCTGTAGGTGTCCACTCTGGTACAGCGACGGGTGTGGCTGGCCAGTCCGACGCGGGAATGACAGTCTCTGTGGCAGAGGGCACAGGTGAAGTCTGACGCTGGTCTGTCTGCCTGGGCTGCAGCCTTTCTTCTCATTCTCTTTTCCCCGTGCTGCTGAACGAGTGTCTCTTCGAACTTGGAGAGACCTTTCTGCAAGTCTGTCTCCAGGCTGACCGTTCGAGGACTGTTGCTTCCCAGTTGTTCTAGTCAGTGTTCAAGGCTTTTAGGTCCCTCTTGCACACATCTTTGCTGTGGTCTACCTGTGGGACGTTTTTTCCCTGCACAAGTTCTCTATAGAGGAGGTCTTTAGGGATCCGTCCGTCATCCATGCGCACAACATGCCGAGCCAGCGCATACGTCTCTGTTTCAGCAGCGTGTACATGCTGGTGCATACGGCTCTTTCCAGGACAGTGTTGTTTGGGATCTTGTCCTGCCAGGTGATGTTCAGAATGCGTCGGAGGCTACGCATATGGAAAGCATTGAGCTTTTGCTCTTGTCGGGCACGCAAAGTCCAAAACTCGCTGCCATACAGAGGGTGTTCACGACGCAGGCTCTGTTGATCTGGATCTTTGTGTGCTCGGTCAGCTTGCTGTGTTCCATGCTTTCTTGGTCAGTCAGGTAATGGTGGTAGCTGCCTTGCCGATGCACCTGTTGAGCTCTGTTGAAGAGTGACTGCCTTTGCTCCCTACATTTCTCCTGAAGTTGTGTAAGGGAGAAGATCATATCTATAGTGGATCTGTTGGTACGGAAACCGCACTGCGATTCAGGATATACTTGCTCTGCAAGTACTTGGAGCCTCTTCAGTACTACTCGTGCAAAGACTTTCCCAACGATACTAAGGAGGGATATGCCACGATAATTATTGCAATCGCTTCTGTCACCTTTGTTTTTGTACAGTATGACGACGTTAGCATCCCTCATGTCTTGTGGTACTTCGCCTTCACTCCAGCAGAGGCAGAGGATTTCATGCAACTCGGTGATAAGTGTCTCTTTACAGCACTTCAGTACTTCGGCGTGAAAATCGTCTTTCCCTGGTGCCTTGCCAGAGGCAAGAGAGTCCAGGGCTTCGTTGAGTTCGTGTATGGTTGGTTCTCTGTCAAGCTCTTCCAGTTCTGGTAGGCGCTCTATGGCATTCCGGGCATCTTCTGTGACTACATTTTCCCTTGCATATAGCTCAGTGTAGTGTTCTACCCAGCGCTCCATCTGTTGTTCTCTGTCCTGAATCACCTCCCCTGTAGCTGATTTCAAAGGGGCAGTTTTTTTTTCTGTGTTGGGCCCAGTGCCTCCTTAATTAATGCCGTCATACATCGCCTTAATCTTGCATGTGTCAGCTGCAATATGGATCTGGGAGCAGAGCTGAAGCCATAATCGTTGGCGCATTGCCTGGCACACTGCTGGACTTTGGAGCGAGCAGCACGGAAAACCTGGAGGTTTTGCTCACTGGGATTGGGTTTGTCAGAGCGTTTCTCTTGGCCTCGATGACTGGTGTCATTTTTTCTAAATGTGCTTCGAACAATCAGCTGACTTGCTGTTTTTTTTTGTTGTTTTTTTTTTTTCCAAAGGTGGACATGGCGGCGTTGTAGACAGCATCTCTGAAGTGTTTCTCATCGGTCTTGGGCAGTTATAGTGGGTGGGCCAGGGAGAGAATCCTCCAACACGCGCGCGAACTCCTCCACTTTTCTTTGATCGTATGTTTTGCTGGTGTCGATGCGAGGCCGGCCCTCCTTTCTCCTAGTGTGCAGTCTCTTTGCGCGGAGCTTCACTTTGCTGCACACCAAAGAATGGTCAGTGTCACAATCAGCGCTCTCTGGTAGTTGCGAGTGATCTTGATGCTGGAAAGGTTGACACGTCTGGTGAGGATCAGATCGAACTGATGCCAGTGTTTGGATCGCGGTTGTCTCCAGGAGACTCGATGCTGAGGCTTCGTGTTGAAGAAGGTGTTACTGACGCACAGCCCATGATGACAGCAGAGATGTAGCAGGCACTGGCCATTGCCGTTCATTTTCCCAGTGCCAAACTGACCCAAGCAGGTGGGCCAGGAGATGTGATCGACACCTACTCTGGCGTTGAAATCGCCTGCGATGAACAGTAATTCTCTGTCGGGAATTCTCCTTAGAGCAGCGCTGAGGTCGTCATAAAACTTGTCTTTTGCTTCTGCTGTGGAGACACTAATTAGACTGACTGGTCCCGATTATGTTTGGAGTCGGAGAGACAGGATTCGTTCTGTTTCTTCTACTGATGGGGTTATAGACTCCAATAATCTGTTTCTGACTGCGAATCCCACGCCGTGTTCTCTGACCTCGTCTGATGGTTTGCCCTGCCAGAACAGGGTGAAGTCTCTCTCCCTCACAGATCCTGTTTCTGGAAGCCTGGTTTCTTGAAGGGCAACAATGTCCATCTGCAGTCTGCTCAGTTCTCTGTCGATGACGGCTGTCTTGCGAACATCGTTTACTTCCTGCAGGTCGTCAGAAAAGCCTAGTGTCATTGTCCTTACGTTCCACGTACCAATTTAAGGGCGGAAGTTTTCATTTTTCTGTTGCCTGGTGCATAGTTATCGATCCGCTTGTCGGTTTTCACCCTAAACCCCACGCACCCAGTGAGGCTAACGGACCGTGACGGGGCAGCACCTTACTGGCTGGGAGCTGCCCAGCTTTAAGGCGGGCGGTAGCTGCTGCCCAGTGAGATGCGATGATCTCTCCCACCGTCGGTAGCAGCCCCTGGCGTCGTCTGACTCTACGCCAACTGAGTATGCAGATTATAACCGGTAGACTGCTACTTCCCGTGTTTTTTGTCGACGCTGCAAAGCGAAGCTGGAGAGACCTCTCCAGAGCGCAAAGCCTGGGTAAGTAAGTATGGAGGGCAAGCTGTTACCCATGCAGCAGCAGAGTCCCCCCCCCCCACGTCGCTGGAATGGTCCATTGGAAAGGCAAACGCCGATACGCATGGTTCCAGTGCCGTCGCAGGAGGAGTTGCCAGAACGTTGCTGTATACAGCCTCGGACTGCCTCCGGATTTTTCCTCAGGGTTGACTCCCGAAGCCTTTCCTAAGAGTGGGTATAGCTGTAAGGCAGGGGAGGTTTGAGATCAGAGTTTTCCTTCTCTTAGGTGGGCTGTCTTCCCAGACTAATGAGCCCCATCTGCCCAAGAAGGGCTGTTAGCCCTACACACAAACTCGTTTAACCTCCGGCCGAGTTGGTCTACATTAGTCTGACCTCTACCCTTCGACCTGTCCAGCTTGGGTGGCCCTACCAGGAGCATGCAGCTCCCGCTGGCATAGCTCTCTG
>JADBJO010005507.1:45000-60000 GCA_016801955.1 Conus betulinus
AAGGATAATTAACGTGACCAGTGACTTTCGCCTTTAACCCATAGACCTGATCTTTCTTGTAAGAGTGATGAATGTGAAACATGTACAAGCAATCCATCCAGCAATTTACGAAAAACAGCTCCTTTTTTTTTTTTTTTTTTTTTTTTTTTACTGTCATACAAACACACACTGACAGATAAACGGAGCTGAAAACTTACCAGAGTTTGCAAACTGCAGGAGTCATTTTTCTACGGGAGTCAATATTCTCCGTAGAATATTGACTCCAAAACCTGTAGAAAACTGAATGGTTCATTTTTCTCCGGAGAAAAAAGAACCGGGAGAGTCAAATTTCTACGGAGTCATATTCTCCGTAACATCGGTGTGAGTGAGCTCTCCCTCCGGAGAGTCCATCCAGCAATTTACGAAAAACAGCTCCTTTTTTTTTTTTTTTTTTTTTTACTGTCATACAAACACACACACTGACAGATAAACGGAGCTGAAACTTACCAGAGTTTGCAAACTGCAGGAGTCATTTTTCTACGGGAGTCAATATTCTCCGTAGAATATTGACTCCAAAACCTGTAGAAAACTGAATGGTTCATTTTTCTCCGGAGAAAAAAGAACCGGGAGAGTCAAATTTCTACGGAGTCAATATTCTCCGTAACATCGGTGTGAGTGAGCTCTCCCTCCGGAGGGCTCCACCACGTCCGTCCAACGACAGCCCCCACGGACTCGCCGATACTGGTGACCCCAACAGAACCAAACCAAGGCCACAGACGTGGAGAGGACATCGAAACTGAGGTCACCATGAGAGCAGGGCATGAGGGCCACAGAATTTGAGACACCTTTTTATGCTGATCAATGAGAATGAGATGGATGATTAAGATGAAGCAACAGATTTCCATTTCGGTCTGAGACTGCATGACAGGGCTGTACTCTACGCTTCCTTTCATAATATATCCCGGCGTCAACCAGGCCCGAGAGATTCAATCACCTGCAGTGTTGCTCATGAAATTTGAGCAACGCTCTCAGAAACGCATCCATTAACTGGATGAAACTCGACTGTGTGGTCCCAGTCTTCCCAACTCAGTCCGCAGCAAACTCAACTCTGGGTAGGAGCCGGTCGGTGCAGAATGTACAATGTATATGTTAGATAAGATTTGCTGTTCATTTTGTAGAATCATTGCTGCTTTGTAATTTGTTTATGTAAGATAAAATCCATTGCCATTTGTTGTTTTAGTAGTACAGTTCTCTGTTCACGTTTTCCATCTTCACGGAAAAGAAAAGTTGCTTACATATGCCCAAGAACATAGCTCGTGCATCATAATAATCTGTGTCTGAATTACCGGACAATGAGATGCAATTGAGTATTACTTTTTCCACCACTATGGTCAGTTGAAATGAACCACACTACGACCTTACTAGAGCACAGGCCCAGGTCGTTGCAAAAGCTAGGAGGGAAGGGAAGAGAGCCTTCTTCAGAAAAGGTCGGTTGGTTATTAGCCCCCAACTCCCAGAACCCCGGTCATATGCTCAGGTGGTGGAAAGAGAGGATGCATGCAGTGCTCTCACAAGTCCAACCAGTAGTCATGGAATGGCACGTGTGAGAAGTACCACAAATGTGAATAAGCATGGTGTGTCTGTTTCAAACAAGCAGCAGATTGAGTCCCGTCTAGACAAGACCTCGATGCAGAACGAGCAGGGCGGTGTGAGCGGGTGTTCATCCCCCTCTTCACGTCACGATACCCGGCCCATCCAGGATCAACGACAGCGTGACGGTGGTACCACCGGTGGTCACGTCCCTCGCAATGGAACAGGGAGAGAGCGACACGAGTCAGCAAAGGCCAACCGGGATTCTCCATGTCCTGTCAGTGGTGAACATCGGGATGGCGACGCATGTACACCACGCGGACGCAACCTGCCAGGCAGACAGGCAGGCATACAAACGCCTGTCGGAAACAAGTCAAGCAGGTTCACTGGTTCGAGTCGAGGCAAGGGACATGCGGTGGTGTGAACGAAAGGAACCTGCGTTCAAGCGCCTCAAAAAATGAATAGGACAGGGGCCGACCATCCAACTCAGTGGAAGTTTCTTAATTACTTTGTCGAGAACTTACATAGTAAGATACAGAATGCTTTTTTCGTGAATATGTAAACACATTTGATTTTGTTACTCTCACTGAAACGTTCCTCGACCTGTCATTTGACTATAGCAATATATTCACTGATTATATGAGTTTCCCGTACCAGCCAAAAAAACTATCAGCTCATGGAAGGAAGTCAGGAGGTGTGTTGCTGTTAATAAGGAAGAGTGTACATAACAAGGTTAAAGAAACAAAGCTAAGTTGTGACAATGTTATTGCAGTAAAAATCGATATAAAAGTATCTTTAACACTGATAAAGATGTAGACTTGGTTGCTTGCTATGTGGTTCCAAAAGGAGGCCCGATATACAATGATAAACTTGATCAAAGATGGTGTCCTAATAATGGAAGAAAGCCTTACTTCAAGAGTTTGAAAAAGAAATGGATACACTTTATTTTATGGTTATGGGAGATTTGAATGCTAGAACAGGTGACAAACAAGCTGAAAATGAAATTATGACAAACTATGTGAGCTGTATGGAGAATGTCAGTATTGATGACGACAACTGCTCACGTTGCTCTAAAGATTCAGTTATTAACAATTTTGGTAAATCATTGTTGGATTTCTGTAGCATGTTCGACTTGAGCATTTTAAATGATTTTTTTGTGATGGTGATAGTGAAGGTGAATATACTTTTGTGTCTCCAAACGGATGTAGTATAATCGATTACGTACTGGTTCACAATGGCTTGTTGTCAAACTTTGATTTACACATTGGTGATTGCATTCATTCATGGCACTTACCAGTTGAAGCAGTATGGAGAAGTAATTGTTGTGAACTAGAGAAGAGAGTATTCAGCCAAACAATGTGAAGAAAAAATTGTCTGGGCTGATGAATATGCTGGTATATTCAAAAATGAACTTGAATGTGATGAATTTCTAGACAGCATGCAAAAAGCGCGTCAGTTATTACAAATTAACGTGAATGAGAGTCTAGATAAATTTGTCAGTGCTTTGTGCGGAGCCGCAGCTTGTATGGTTCGAGTTATTTGTAGAGGCAGCAGAACATACAATGACTGGTTTGATAATGAGTGCGAACGAAAGAAACAGGAAGTTAAAAGGTTATTAAAAAGATTTCAGAGATGCAAAACAGCCAAGGATAAAAGTAAGAAAAGAGAAGAATACGCTGTATCACGTAAAGAGTATGTTACGCTAAGGAAAACAAAGGAACTGGAGTTTAAAGAAAGTAGGTTAAAGAAAACTAAAAGTTCAGTCAATGATTCTAAAATGTTCTGGTCAGTGATAAGATCTATAAAAACAAAAAGAGTTTTGTGTATAACGAAATCTCAGTTCAACAGTGGCATGACCATTTTTGGGGCGTTTTTCATAGTTTTGATAATAAAAGTAAGGAAGAAGAGACTGGTATGGTAGAAGAAAATGAAACTGAGCCATTATTTAATCAACCTATTTCCAGTGAAGAAGTCGTTGCTGGTATTAAACATTTAAAATTAGGAAAGAGTGCAGGACCAGATAGAATCATAGCAGAAATGTTGAAGAATGCAAACACAACTGTAATCAATTTTCTTGTTCATTTATTCACTCAACTTTTTGATAATGGTATCTTTCCATCAGAATGGGCGAAAAATCTATAATTGTACCAATTTACAAAAACAAAGGAGACGTGAACAATCCCGACAACTATCGTGGAGTATCACTTACCAGCGTTTTAAGTAAAATTTACACTTACATACTAAATGCAAGATTAACTGAATGGGCTGAAACTGAAGAAAAAATAGTGGAAAGAAACAAGCAAGTTTTAGAACCAGTTACAGCACCATAGACCGTATATTTACACACTATATTCTTTGATTCAGAAAAACATCTACTCTGCAAATCGAGCTCTACATTGCATTTGTAGATTTCAAGAAGGCCTTTGACTCGGTAAATCGGAATGCTCTGTGGAATGTACTCCGTAAAAGTGGTGTTAATAGTAAATTATACATGGCTATTAGAGGGGTCTACAACTCAGTGCTTGCATGTGTGCGTGTGAAGAGTGAGTATTCAGATTATTTTGATTGTCAAATGGAGTAAAACAAGGATGCTTGTTAAGTCCACAGTTGTTTTCTTTTTTTCATAAACGAACTGGCGGTGGAATTGTCCCGCAAAGGAAGACATGGTATCCAGATGATACCTGGAGCAGTTGAATTAGTTTTACTACTGTATGCTGATGATGTTGTTCTTCTGTCCGGAACAGTTGTAGGTTTGCAAAACCAACTAAATGTATTGAAAGAAGAAGCAGATCGCTTAGGTTTATCAGTTAACTTGGATAAGACAAATATAGTGGTCTTTAGAATGGGTGGTCACCTTCAGTGTATGAAAAATGGTCTTATGGAAATGCAGATGTTCAAGTAGTTAATTCATATAAATATCTTGGAATGATATTTTCAACAAAATTAACTTTCCCTTACGCATGGGAAGAATCTCTGATGAAAGGGGAAAAAGGTACTATTGAAATTCTGAAATCCCTGAGAAAACTGAATGTACAGACTGTGGTATATTTTGGAAAATGTTTGATACAGAGATAAACCTCCTCTTCTTACTTATGCAGCTGAAATTTGGGGCTTACATGAAAATTTGCAGATGGAAAAAGTACATACGTATGCTATGAAGCGTTCCTTCAAGTACCTATTCATTCATCCAACACCGTTTCATATGGAGAAATGGGCAGATACCCTTTGTATATAAGTACATTTGTGAAATGTATTAAGTACTGGTTGAAGATCTTGAAGCTACCCCAGTCCCGTTTGAGCAGGCAAGCCTATGATATGATGCTTTTAGAAATGGAAAAAGGTAAAGAAAACTGGGTTTATAAAGTAAAGAAACTCCTTTCAAACACAGGGTTTTGGAATAGTGTGGATGACCCAGGAAGTAGGAAATGAGCAACAGTTTATTGCGGAATTTAAAGACAGGCTTATTTGTTCTTTTAAACAGAATTGGCACTCAGATATGGAAAGTAAAGAAAAAATATCGCTTTTTTTTTTTTCATTTAAGAATGTGTTCCATTCTGAAAAGTTTCTCAATGTCATAACAGATAGATGGCACAGAATAAAGAGAGAGTTACGTCCCTTCGCCTTCTGTGCTCGAGGGAACTACTCTGTTACCAATTCTGTGACTGTGAGAGACTGAGAGTGCTGCTCTGTGACTGTATAACATCATTGTTTTCGTCATGACACGCCCGTCATTTTGGTGTCTTTTTTGGCTTTTTTTGGACAGTGGACAACGGATTTATGGCCCGGTTCTTATACCTGACATTTTTTGTTTTTCTTTAACCAATTGACCCTGTTGAGCGAGCGGCCATTCAGCTTGCAGTCGGCACGTGCTGACCATGCTATGCAGCCAGGTGTTTCAGTGTCATCGCCCGCTCGGTTACATACAGCAGAGACCAGCTCCTGTCATTGAGGAAAGTGCACACTGAACTTGTTTCAACAGTGTGTGACACACTTAGTGTTTCAGTCTACACAGTCGGTTTCCGTGTTCTTCGAGAAAGAAGAAACCTACCTTTTTTTCTTTCCTGATCACCCCCAAACCCTCAACACGTAAACAACACGCCAAGCCTACTGTGAGCTTGAACAATCTTATCTCCATTCCGCTCACACCTTCTTCTCCTGATCGCACGCTGAATGGACTCAAAATTGCATCTTTTAATTCACAGTCTGTCGGTCCCACATGCAAAGAAAAGAGAACTGAAATTAACACTTTCATTGTTGACAATGACCTCGATATGTTGTTTGTTGTGGAGACGTGGCTTAGACCACGTGGTGACGAGGCACTCTGTGCCGATCTCACACCCAGCGGTTACTCCATCAAGTCCTTCCCCCGTACCTACGGCAAGCGTGGTGGTGGTATCGCTGTCATCTATAGAGACAAACGTGTTCCGCATCTTATTTTCATAGACAAATTTACTTTCGATCATGCCGCTTTTGAACTGCTACAAGTGTCACTGACATCACAGCATAGTGTTCTGCACTTTATGTGTGTGTTTCGCCCTGGGCCCACGTCTGCCAACAAGTATAAGTTGACAGATGCGGTGTTTTTTTTATCAGCTTCCAGAGCTTCTCGATATCTGTAACACCCACCATGGTCACTTGTGTTTATTGGGTGACTTCAACTTTCATGTGAATGACCTTCGTGACAGAAGTGCAACCAGGTTTTTAGAGCTTCTGTCGATGTATGATTTAAGTCAGACTGTGTCTGGCCCGACTCACAAAGGGGGTCACACTCTAGATCTGGTGATTGTGCGGCCTTCTGATTGAGTTCACCGATCATCCGAGGCCACGTGCGCCTTGGAGTCTGACCACTTTAGTGTGGTATCTACCTTCGACATTGAGCTCCCTCCCCCTGCCCCGGTGTTCCGCAACGTGCGCAACATCCGTGCCATTGACAGAGCAGCGCTGAGATACGATCTGCAGGTGGAGCTGGGCAGCATTGAGAACTGCACAGCTGACCAGTACAACACTGCCCTCCGGGTCGCTCTCGTCAAGCATGCCCCTGTGTCTCGACGCAGGATGACGGAGAGGAAGGCGCCGTCCCCGTGGTTTGGTGTTCTCGGCGATGAACTGCTTCAGGCAAAACACGAGCGGGGATGTGCAGAGCAGCAGTGGAGACTGACAGGACTAATCGTTCACAAACAGATCTATCAGAAAGCCAAGAATTTTGTGACTTTCCTTGTTCACAAAGCCAAGACATTATTCTACAACACCAGTATTTTGGAGGGCAGTCTAGCAAAGAACTGTATCACATCACTAACACTCTGTGTGCTAGGACTAAAAGTAATCAGCTTCCCACCATCTAACCATTGTCTGTATTGCCAAACATGTTTTCAGACTACTTTTGTTCCAAAGTTGAGAAAAATTTGGAAAGATCTGGACGATCAAGTGACTGTGGAGCCCCCTCTTGGTAAACCGTTCAGTGGTGATCCACTTTGTACATTCAGCCCTGTCACTAATGAAGAGGTTTTGGTAATTTTGAAAAGGATGATCAATGATTCTCTACTTTCTGGTGTTTTCCCTGATGCTCACAAGAGTGCGATTGTAACCCCTCTATTGAAGAAGCCAACACTGAACCCTAACGATCTGAAAAGTTTCCGTCCAGTTTCCAATCTGTCGTTTTTGTCAAAGATTATTGAGAAAATTGTGTTGTCTCAGCTTTCCACACATTTATCGTCCAACCAACTGTTCAGTATCCATCAGTCGGCCTATAGACCCGGTCATAGCACGGAAACTGCTCTGATGAAAGTTGTAAATGATCTTCTGCTTTCTCTTGATGAAGGAAAGCTCTCTGTTTTGACATTGTTAGATCTCTCAGCCGCATTCGACACCAATGATCACAGCATTCTTCTCTCTCGTTTAGAATATGTGTTTGGTGTCTCTGGCACAGCCCGTCACTGGTTTGAATCATACCGTCCAACCACACTCAAACTGTATCTATTCAAAACTGCAAATCTAACCCATCGTTAATCGCCTATGGAGTGCCACAGGGTTCTGTCCTTGGTCCAGTTTTGTTTGTTTTGTATACAACACCCTTGTCTGATATCATCTCATCTCACTCTCTGTTCTGTCTCACTCTTTTGCAGATGATACTCAGTTACAAAAGTCTGCAGAACCCAGCCATGTCAACGAGCTGGTTCAGTCAATGCAAGCATGTATTCAGGATGTTAAGTCATGGATGACATTTAAACAAACTCAAGTTAAACGATGAGAAAACTGAAGCTTTAGTCATTTCTTCATCAAGAATGTCACTGTCTGCTCCATTACCGGACTCGCTTGTTGTTGGTGATGCCACTGTTCCATTTTCAAAATCAGCAAAGAATCTTGGCGTTGTTCTTGACTCACATCTGACAATGAATGCTCAGATCATGAACGTAATTCGTACTGTTAATTTGAAACTCCGTCGTATCAGCTCAATTCGCCATTTCCTCTCGACTGAGGCAAAAAAAAACTCTCGTTTCAGCATTTGTGCTCTCCCGTCTGGATTATTGCAATGGTCTCCTTGTGAATTGCCCACAAGAACTTATACAACGAATACAGAGTTTACAAAATACTGCAGCACACGCCTGGTCTTGAGGGTTCCCCGTAGAGACCACATCACCCCGCATCTCGTCACTCTGCACTGGCTCCCCATAGAAGCACGCATTAGATACAAAATTGCATGCATGTGTTTTCGTGCCATCAATGGATCTGGCCCTATCTATCTTTCTCACCTGGTTAGCATATACACACCGGCAAGAACACTCCGCTCCTCATCCGACACTTTAACCCTCTGCAAGCCACGCGTTTCAACAAAAAACCTATGGCGAATGTTCCTTCTTTTTTTGCAGCTCCTTCTGTTTCGAACTCTCTCCCACTTTCGATCCGCTCTGCCAAAACTGACTCTGCTTTCCGCTCTGCACTCAGAAACATCCACAGAATCGCCTTGTACTGCATGTAGACATATTATTGATGACGAAGAACACTTTCTGTTCCACTGTACTGCTTATAATGAAGTGCGGACAAATTGTTCATTTTTCCATGAGGTGAGGACATAACGAAATGTTACGAATTTATTTGTTTTTGTTAACTTTGGATTTGATACACACTAGGAATGAAAGTGTACTAATTTGTTTGCAGGAAAGGAAAGGGGAATGTTTTTTTGTTCTGTTTACCTCTCCCCCCTTGTCAAAAGACCTCTTTGGTAATGACAATAAAATATCAAAGGACCACAAAACTCCCAAACACCACACGCGATAGAAGAGGACACTGACCACAACACTGACAAACACCACAGACGATAGAAGAGGACAGTGACCACAACACTGACAAACACACAGACGATAGATAGAAAGGACACTGGCCACAACACTGACCACAGCACTGACCACAACACTGACCACAACATTGACAAACACCACAGACGTAGGAAGGGGACACTTACCACAACACTGACCACAACAATGACAAACACCACAGACGATAGAAAAGGACACCGACCACAACACTGACCACAACACTGAAAACACCACAGACGACAGAAGACGACACTGACCACAACACTGACAAACACCACAGACGATAGAACAGGACACTGAACGCAACACTGACCACGACACTGATCACAACACTGACAAACACCACAGAAAATAGAAGACGAGTCTGACCACAACACTGACAAACACCACAGATGATAGAAGAGGACACTGACTACAACACTGACAACAGCGCTGACCACAACACTGACAAACACCACCACAGACGATAGAAGAGGACACTCAACACAACACTGACAAACGCCACAGACGATAGAAGAAGACACTGACCACAACGCTGACCACAACATCGACAAAACAACACAGACGATAGAAGAGGACACTGACCACAACTCTGACCACAACACTGACAAACACCACAAACGACAGGAGAGGACACTGACCACAACACTGACAAACACCACAGACGATAGACAAAGACACTGACCACAATATTAACAAACACCACAGACTATATAAAAGGACAATGACCACAACACTGACAAACAAGACTGATAAACACCTGATACTATAGAAGAGGACACTGACTACAACACTGACCACAAACACAAACGATAGAAGAGGACTCTGACCACAGCACTGACAAACACTACAGATGATAGAAGAGGACACTGACCACAACATTGACCACAACACTTACAAACACACCACAAACGATAAAAGAAAAACCACTGACCACAACACTGACGACAACACTAACAAACACCATAGACGATAGAAGAGGACACTGACCAGAACACTGACAAACACCACAGACGATAGAACACACGACACTGACCACAACACTGTCAAACACCACAGACGATAGAAGAGAGGACACTGACCACAACACTACCAAACACCACAGACGATAGAATACGACACTCACCACACCACTCACCACAAGACTGACAAACACTACATACGATAGAAGAGGACACTGACCACAACACTGACAAACACCACAGACGATAGAATACGACACTGACCACAACAGTACCAAAAACACCACAGACGATGGAACACGACACTGACCACAACACTGACAAACACCACAGACGATAGAAGAGGATACTGACCACAACACTGACCACAACACTGGCAAACACCACAGACAATAGAAGACGACACTGACCACAACACAGACGATAGAAAACGACACTGACCACAACATTGACAAACACCACAGACGATAGAAGAGGATACTGACCACAACACTGACAAACACCACAGAAGACAGAAGAGGATACTGACCACAGCTCTGACAAACAACACTGACAAATACCACAGACGATAGAAGTGGACACTGACCACAACACAGACGATAGAAGAGGACACTGACCACAACTCTGACTACAACACTGACCACAGCACTGACAAACACCACAGACGATAGAAGACGACACTGACAATAACACTGACCACAACCCTGATCACAACAATGAGAAACAGAACAAACCATAAACAAGGACACCGACCACAACACTGACCACAACTCTGACAAACACCACAGACGATGGACGAGGACACTGACCACAGCACTGACCACAACACAGACAATAGAAGAGGACGCTGACCACAACACTGACCACAACACTAACTACAACACTGACAAACACACAGACGATAGAACATGACTGACCACAACACCAACCACAACACAGACGATAGAAGAGGACACTGACCACAACACTGACAAACAACACTGATAAACACCAGAGACTATAGAAGAGGACACTGACTACAACACAACACAGACGATAGAAGAGAACTCTGACCGCAGCACTGACAAACACTACACGTCATAGAAGAGGACACTGACCACAGCACTGACCACAACACTAACAAACACCACTTACGAAAGAAGAGGACAATGACCACAACACCGACCACTACACTGACAAACACACACAAGGATAGAAGAGGACGCTGACCACAACACTTACAAACAGCACTGACAAACACCACAGATGATTGAAGAGGACATTGACCACAAAACTGACGACAACAGACGATAGAAGAGGACACTGACCACAGCACTGACACACACCAAAGATGATAGATAGAAGAGGACACTGACCACAGCACTGACCTCAAGACTAACAAACACCACAGACGATAGAAGAGAACACTGACCACAGCACTGACCTCAAGACTAACAAACACCACAGACTATAGAAGAGAATACTGACCACAACACTGACAAACACCACAGACGATAGAACACGATACTCACCACAACACTGACCCAACACTGACCACAACACTGACCACAACACTAACAAATACCACAGACGATAGAAGAGGACACTGACCACAGCACTGACCTCAAGACTAACAAACACCACAGACGATAGAAGAGGACACTGACCACAACACTGACAAAAACACCACAGACGATAGAACACGATACTGACCACAACACTGACAAACACCACAGACGATAGAAGAGGACACTGACCACAACACCAACCACAACACGGACAATAGAAGAGGACACTGACCACAACACTGAAAAAACACCACAGACGACAGAAGAGGACACTCACCACAAAACTGACCACAACCCTGACAAACACCACAGACAATAGAAAAAGGACACGACCACAACTCTGACCACAACACTGACAAACACCACAGACGATAGAAGAGGACACTGACCACAACACTGACAAACAACACTGACAAACACTACAGATGATAAAAGAGCACACTGACCACAACACTGACAAACACCAAATACGATAGAAGAGGACACTGACCACAACACTGACCACAATGCAGACGATAGAAGAGCACACTGACCACAACACTGACAAACACCAAATACGATAGAAGAGGACACTGACCCACAACACTGACCACAATGCAGACGATAGAAGAGGACACTGACAACAACACTGACAAACAACACTGACCACAACACTGACAAACACCACAGACAATAGAAGAGGACACTGACCACAGCACTGACAAACACCACAGACGATAGAAGGGGACACTGACCACAATACTGACCACAGCTCTGACCAGAACACTGACAAACACCACAGAGGACAGACGAGGACACTGACCATAACACTGACAAACACCACAGACGATAGAAGAGGACACTTACCACAGCATTTACCACAACACAGACGATAGAAGAGGACACTGACCACAAAACTGACAAAAAACTCAGACAATAGAAGAAGACACTGACCACAACACTGACATCAATACTGACAGTAGAAGAGGACACTGACCACAACACTGACAACACCACAGACGATAGAAGAGGACATTGACCACAACACTGACCACAGCCCTGGCCACAACACTGACCACGACACTGACAAACACCACAGACGATAGAAGAGGATATAGACCACAAAACTGACAAACAACACTGACAAACACCACAGA
Source organism: Conus betulinus (assembly GCA_016801955.1). Classification (NCBI taxonomy): domain Eukaryota; kingdom Metazoa; phylum Mollusca; class Gastropoda; order Neogastropoda; family Conidae; genus Conus; species Conus betulinus. Next base: position 57,528 of record JADBJO010005507.1, read on the forward strand.
CGATAGAAGAGGACATCGACCACAACACTGATCACAGCACTGACCACAACACTGCCCACAACACTGACAAACACCACAGACGACGATAAAAAACACTGACCATAACACTGACCACAACACTGACATCAACACTGACAAACACCACAGACGATAGAAAAGGATACCGACCACAACAGTGACCACAACAGTGACCACAACACTGAGAAACAACACAGACAACAGAAGAGGACACTGACCACAACACTGACAAATAAAACTGACCGCAACACTGACCACACACTGACAAACACCACACAGACGATAGAAGTGGACACTAATCTCAACACTGACCACAGCACTGACCAGAACACTGACCACAACACTGACAAACACCACAGACGATAGAAAAGGACATTGACGACACACTGACCACAACACTGACAAACAACACAAACGATAGAAGAGAACACTGACCACAAGACTGACCATAACACTGACAAACAACACAGACGATAGAAGAGGAAATTGACCACAACACTGACCACAACACTGACAAACAACACAAACCATAGAAGAGGACACTGACCACAACACACAGACCACAACACTGACAAACAACATAGACAACAGCAGACACTGACCACAACACTGACAAACACCACAGATGGTAGAAGAGGACACTGACTACAGCACTGACAAACACCACAGATGATAGAAGAGGACACTGACCACAACACTGACAAACACACAGACGATGGAAAAGGACACTGACCACAACACTGACCACAACACAGACGATAGAAGAGGACACTGACCACACAGCCTTGACTACAACACTGACCACAACACTGACAAGCACCACAGACGATAGAAGAGGACACTGACTACAACAGTGACAAACACTACAGACGATAGAAAAGCACACTGACCACAACACTGACAAACACCACAAACGATAAAAGAGGACACTGACCACAGCACTGACCACAACACTGATAACAACACTGACAAACACCACAGATGATAAAAGAGGACACTGACCACAACACTGACAAACAACACTGGCCACAACACTGACAAACGCCACAGACGATAGAAGAGGACACTGATCACAACACTGACCACAGCACTGACCACAACACTGACCACAACACTGACAAACACCACAGACGATAGAAGAGAACATTAACCACACAACACTGACAAACAACACAGACGATAGAAGATGACACTGACCACAACATTGACCACAACACTGACAAACACCACAGACGATAGAGGAGGACACTGACTACAACACTGATCACAACACTGACAAACACCACAGACGATAGAAGAGGACACTGACCACAACACTGACAAAACACCTGAGACGATAGAAGCGGACACTGACCACAACACTGACAAACAACACTGACCACAACACTGACTACAACAATGACAAAACACGACAGACGATAGAACAGGACATTGACACAACACTGACCACAACACTGACAAACACCACAGACGATAGAAGAGGACACTGACCACAACACTGACAAACAACACTGACCACAACACTGACTACAACACTGACAAACACCACAGACGATAGAAGAGAACACTGACGACAACACTGACCAACACCACAGACGAAGACAGAGAGGATGCAGAGGAGGGGTGAGAAGAAGACTGAGACGAAACAAGAACAGACCACCCCTTCCCTCCATGGTTCTATCCAATGTGCGATCACTAAGACCTAACGGAAGAAATGTTAACTTTTGTGTGACTTTTAGCACGTACCTGTTTTATGAGAGATTTTAGAGACACACTTGTTTAATGGCCTTTACAGAAACCTGGGTTTGTGACAATATCACCGACGACAGTATTGGAACTGATGGTTTCGGTGTGCCCTGCAGGACAGATAGAGATAAAACAACAGATAAAAAACAGTGGTGGTGGCGTGTGCCTGTACATAAACGAGAAGTGGTGCGACAGGTGTCATGTGACAGTGCAAAAGCAGCTTTGCACGCCGGATTTTTAAACTGCTATCTGTGTCGCTTCGACCTCGATACTTGCCGCGTAAGTTCTGCCAGCTGTTTGTGACAGTGTGTTATGCCCACCCCTCCGCCTGTGCTGCACGTGCTGCCATTGACATCTCTGACGTTGCCCGTTCTTTGCAGCTGATCAATCCTGATGCCCCGAATGTTGTGTTGGGTGATTTTGATCACTGTGACTTATGTACTTCTCTTCCTGCCCTATGTCAATATGTTACATGCGCCACCCGCCAAAAGAAAACTATTGATCCGTGTTATGGCAACATGCCTCACGCCTACGAATCCACAGCTCTCCCTCCCATTGGAAATTCAGACATGATACTATTTTCCTTTTGCCTCAGTACAGACCCAAAATACAGACTGACCCTAGCATTACTAAATGTGGGAAAACGTGGACGCCTGAAAGTGTAAAAGAATTGAGAGGATGCTTTGAATGTACTGAATGGGAAGTTTTC
>JADBJO010005507.1:65000-100000 GCA_016801955.1 Conus betulinus
AGGAGAGACCGGACACACACACACACACACACACACACACACACACACACACACACACACACACACACACACAAAAGAAAAAGAAAAAAAAAAAAAAAAAACAAAACAAAACAAAACAACAACAACAACAACAACAAAAACCTCCTCCTCCCCCTCCCCCCCTCTCCCCCCCCCCCCCCCCCCACTCCTTCCCGCTGTCATTTCTATTATTGACCATTATTAAAACGATTTCTGGACTCATAATTGTTTTAGCGTTAAGCGCTCGGGCATTCCCATACTATTCCGTTTAACATTTCAAGCAAAATACATCGTTTCAATAAAGAATAAAGGCTGCTACACACATATGTATATGTAAACTAAGAGATAGAGAGCAGTCAGACCGCCAGACATTGTAAACAAAAATGATAATCACTGCTTGCACCAAAAAAGTCTACAAAGGGGCAGAGAGACATACATACACAAAGAGAAGGGAGGTACAAGGGGGCGTATGAAAGGAGTAGGGGAAAGGAGAGAAAACACAGAGACAGATAGAGACAGATAGAGGAACACACAAAAACAAGAGAGAGAGAGAAAGAGAGAAGGAGAGATAGAGAGAGAGGAGAGAGAAAGATAGAGAGAGAGGGGGGGAAGGGGGGCAGCGGGGGTCAGATCTGCATAAGTTTCTCACATTCAATTCTCTTTCAAAGATGGACTGCAGAGATAAAGCGGATTCAGTTTTTTTTAATGCTTATACACATTTTCCCAATTAGAATGAGGTAGTTTATGTACTTATAATTTTCCTTATTATATTGCATTTTACTGACACACCAAATAATATATCTCGTATTGATAATTTCAGGTGAGTATTTATTTGTGAGTGGATTTTCTTTTCAATAAAAGTCCAGCATTGGTTTACAATTGGGCATTCACAGAAAAAATGTTCAATGTAGTCCACAGCCTCAGGGCAGTAAGAACAAAAAATTGATTAGGTAGTCAGGGGCTGCATTGTTGAGGGACTTGTAACAGACGGTGTCGAGTTTATAGTGTACGCGTTTCGATACAAGAAGCCAGTGAAGTTGTGACAGAAGAGAGATGTGGTCAGTCTTTTTCTTCTGGAGCACAAGGCGTGCAGCATTGTTTTGAATGCGTTGTAGGATGTGAATAGAGGATTCATTGACACCAGAAAGGAGTGAATTGCAGTAGTTGATACGAGACATAATGAAACAGAGGACAAGTTTGACAGTTGATACGGTAGAAAGATGTTTTCTGATCAGGCTGCTGCAACTAAGGTGGTAGTAGTCAGATCTGGCGGTTTGGGTCACAAAGTTTTGCATGGAAAGAGTAGAATCAAGGTGGACACCCAGGTTCTTGGCAGAGTCGGAAATTGGAGTGGATGTGTTGCATAGTTAAAGAGAAAGATGTTACGGGCGGAATGGGTCGTGTCTGCGGGTGTCTGACTGTCTGACTCTCTCACACAGAAATTATGGATGCATGCACGACTTTTCCAATTCACATACACACACCCACTCACCCGAACATTGACAGCCAGGCAACGGAACAACACTTTTTTTTGGTTTTATGCTGCCCGTGCCATCAGACAAACATACGTGATAAATTAGGTACATCAATAGGTCGGCACGCCAACCATAAGGCGTACACACAGAATTATATCTATGTATTAATTGGCTATCTACTAGCGCTGTTGGTGCTGGCCGCGTCCGGTCCAACACAGTTCTCTGAACGGCGCAGGGTTCCAACGATGACGAGGAGGATGCTAAAGACGACGAAGACGACGTCTACAGAGTCAAGTCCGACACAGGACTAATGGAATTTCAAGCTGTGGCTCAAAATCACTACCACACTGGCGGCGCGTCTCTGCCGACGATAAGGCGACAGTCTCACACAGGATCTGTGGCTCACACTGCAGAACAGAACGCAGCGACGGCCTAGCCAACAGGTCGCTGGATCAAATCTCGGGAGCGGCGCTCTGGCTTCGCAGCAGCGGCGTCTCCAGCCCAACTGGCTCAGCGGGTGGTCGGTCCTGGGCGCAGTGGCAGGTAGGGTAGTTGTCGGCACTCAGGCCGGCCTCTCCACGCCGACACAAGGCGGAGAACAAGGGGGTAGCACCCGACCTTAAACAAGTGGCAGCCAGTCCCCTTCAGACCAGGGTACACTTCTATCTGGAGGAACTGATTTACTACCTTGATTATCATGGCTACTGTTCATTACAATCACGAGTACATTTATATTCATTAGCCACACATCACATTCCACTAGAACTTGGGCCAAAGATCAGCATATTCTTTCTTCATAACACTACAACATTCCCTTTTCCAGAATCATAACACTACAACATTCCCCTTTTCCGGAATCACAACACTACACAGGAAAGGGGTTTCAATATAAACCTTTCAAAATCTCGTTTTCCAAATTGGGGAAGGATTCCCACCTACACCCTCTTCAATAAACCATGAATACAATCATTACACACAATTAATGATTACTTTTCATCAATCTATGAATTTCTTTCGTCACGACAAAAATGTTCATTTCTTTCTCTTGTATCACGACAAGAAATGTTATTGCATTTCATATAATCACCAGATTTTAGGTTTCTTTTTTTCAAAAGATTCATCTACTTCAATATATGTAAGGGAAAGATTTCCACACACTCTCGTTTACCAACACACAACTATTCAATATTCATATCATCAAGAGTGAGTTAAATACTCATCCACATCAAAACTCAAAACCAGCATATATGATAGTCTCTATGTCGCTTACTTTGGGAGCTTATTATACATTGCATCAAAACTTTTTTCTTTTTTCCTGAAGACCACTTCCTTTAACACTCACTTTATCTATTCATGTTTTCCGAAATAATTTCGTTTTGCTGCCCTATGAAGTCATAGGATAACAGAACACAACAAATACTTTTCTTTTCTAAACAAAACCTTCACAGTGCGATGAGAAGTGTCAGTCGCTCCTAACGGGAATACGGTTTCGGTTTGCTAATAAATAATTATTGAATAATAAATACCTGACTGCCACAAAAAACAAATAGGAGTCCCACTTTGGCTTCTGGGTAGTTGCGTTGCCGGAATCACTGCAGAGACTGCCTAGCAATTGAGAGAGCTTCCGACATGTGCTGATCAGAATTGCCTCTGTCTTGTCATTGAGCGTGAAGTTTGTTGTTTGTCATCCAGTTCTTAACGTCAAAGTAACAGACAGATGTTTGAGTCAAGAGGGTCTATACATTGTCTGTTGAGTCACTGTCATGACGTTGGGTGTCATCAGCGTAGAAGTGCTGTTTAAGAGAGTGGAATTTGATTATGGTAGACAGATGAGAGGTGTAAAGAGTGAAGAGGACATGGCCAAGGACAGATCCTTGTGGAACGGCACATGTCAGATTTGCAGGCCTAGAATGAGTACCATTGATAAGTACAGTCTGTTTTCTATCTGAGAGGTAAGAGGTGAACCAAGAGAGGGCCGTGTCAGATATGAGAAAAGTGTGCTGGAGTCTGGTGAGGAGAATAGTATGGTCAATGGTATCAAAGGCTGCAGACAGGTCAAGGAGAGTAACAAGAGAGACTTTTCCAGAATCGGTTGCAATGAGGTCATTGAGAATGTGGGAGTACTATGGAACTGGCGATGGGCTGAATGAAAAGGATTGAGGAGATTGTTTGCAGAGAGGTGAGAGTTCAGCTGATTGAGGATGACTTTTTCTAAGAGTTTTGACAGGAACAAGGGGTTAGAGATAGGTCGGTAGTGTTTCAGTTTGTTGGAAAGGGCGAACAATGACAGACTTAAAAAGAATCAGGAACAGTTCCAGTTGCCAGGGAAGTGGTGATAATGTCAGTGATGAATGGGTTGAGAGTATAGTAGGAAGACAGTCTGAGTAAAGAGAAGCTGGAAGAGGATCAAGTTCACAAGTTTGAGAGACATGGATCTGATTGTATTGGGCAGTTTTTCCTGTGAGACTGTGCTAAGGGGTGAACCAGAGAAGGGTGGGGTCGGGTGGGCAGGGTTGACAAAGTGTTGCGTCAAGCTTTTCATGGAGAGTTTGTATTTTGGTGATGAAGTAGATTGAAAATACAGTTGGGAGTTCTTCATGAGGGTGTGTTGTTGGGAGAGGTGAGCTTTTTGTGTGCCAAGAAGATGATTCATAGTCGTGAAGAGTTCTTTAGAAGAAGAGGAGGTCACAATTTTGTTTTGAAAGGCGCTGGTTTTGGCAGATGCGATAAGGGTGGATACTCTTGTTCTTACATTGTGGAAGAGTTTGTTTGTGAATGGTGAGTTTGGATTTATGCCAGCGGCGCTCAGCTCTGCGACGGGCACGCTTAGCATGGACAATTTCTTGGAATTAACCAGGGGGCAGGGGGGGGCGGCGATTGGGTAAAAGACGAGTTGTAGCTGGAGCATGAGCGTCAAGGAGATGGCGGAGAGTAGTGTTAAAGTGTTCAGCGAGATTGTGTGACTTTTCAGAAAGAAGACGAGACGCATCAGATGAAAAAGTAGAGAGATTGATAGATTTCAGATTGTGCTTGGTAGGAGTAGGAGGAGGGGAGATGTCGAGAAAGCAGAAAAATTGCAGAGTGGTTGGATGGCAGGGCAGAAGTTATGCTCGTTGAAAGAACTAAACAGTTTGCAGAAGCTGCATTGGCGAGATCACGAGAAATGATCCAGTCTAGTGTGTGACCTACTTGTTGGGTTGGTTCAGAAATGTGTTGTGTCATGTTGTGGCTGGATACAGAGCTGCAGATGTGTTTGGTGTCATAGGAGTCGGGATTGTCGTAGTGGACATTCATGTCACCGAGGATAAGGAGGTTTCCTGGTAAGAAGCTGTAGCGGTCGAGTAGCTGATCAAAGTCAGACAGAAACATAGATTTTGTGAGCTTGTTGGCGGAGCTTGGTGGAGGTCGATTGACACAGGAGGAGAAGGTGATGGGGGGTGTGGGGTGGATTGGTAGGATACTTCAATGCATTCGAAAGAAGGATGGGAGAAAAGGGGGGAGACTGCGAGAAAGACAGGAAAGGGTGGAGGGAGTTCTTTACGGAGAATGGCAATACCGCCACCTGGAGATGGCCGGGGGAAGGAGGCAAGCGTGTAGCCACTCTGAGTGAGACACTTTTCGACTGGTTCATGACCGTCTGAGTTAGCCATGTTTCAGTGAGAAATGCAATGTCTACTTGCTCATCCAAGATGAAATCAGCTGTTACATCAGCTTTGCTGTCTTTACATACAGATTGAACATTGAACAAACACATTTTCAGTTTGTTAGGTTTACAGACAAAATGAAGCATGGTGATGATGATTCCTTTGAAACATTTGGATAATTTTGAAGACTGGGAGACTTGGAGAAAAAAGGATGAAAACTGAGGCTATGAAGGGGAGTCACGGTGACAGTCACATGTTGATGATTGAACAAAACAGGAGTGTCACAGGGGCTGCACGGAGATGGCGAAGACGGTGATGGTCGGGGTGAAGTCGGGGACGGTTGTGGCTGAGGGTGAGGAAACAGAGGCAATTGTGAAGGTAGTGCCGCTGGGACAGGAGACACAGGCGAAGATGGCAGAGATGAAGTAAAAGTCAGTGGGGGCAGGGGGGGCAGGGGGGGGGGGAGGGGGGGAGGGGAGCTGTTGAGGAGAGGACGAGGGTGGAGACGAGGATGGCAGAGGGGTGGATGACGTCAGTTGCAGTGATGAAGATGGTAGAAGCAGAGGTGAGGAAGGCGATGGGGGGTGAGGGAAGATAAAGTGGTGTTGGTAGGGGGGTGGGGAACAGGCAGGAGTTGAGATGCAAGGGCACTCTGACAGAGTGGCAGAGAGTGAGGAGGCTGGACATGTGGTGACAGATTCACCTGCTGCTGAGAAGTCAGGCAGTCCAGAACAGCTAGCACGGCCAGGCTGAGAGTGAGTGCTGGCAGCAGAGGTGGACTGTTGTCGGGAGGTGGTGTGTCAGGCAGGCTAGTTGTAGGTGGAGTCGCGTTGCTTTGGACAGGGGCAGCTGGAGGCAGGTTGCGCCAAAGGCAGTGGAGGTGTCCAGCTCGACAGTGCCGTGTGGAGTGGATGCACTGGTAGACCTCTCTGCTGAGGTAGCTCTTGCTGCCATTCACCAATTTGTGTCTGTCCAATTTGCTTGAAGAAGGATAGATCAATTGTGGTAGGATAGTTGGGGGTGGGGGTTAGACACGAATTTGGCTGGTTGTAGTACTTGTATGGTCAGCTTTCAACCACTTGAAGTAATTGAGCAGAAATACACAATACACTAGACTGTATGAAGTATGAACAGACAAGACTAGGTGGTTTGTTTATTTGTTGTTGTTTTTGTGTTTGTCAGTTTCAAAAACACTTGAAGTATTGAAAGAAAAATGTATGTTAACAGTGGCGTGCATGCACGCTGGCAAGACAAACAGCAAATTGACGAGCTGTGTTCACAGTCACAGCCACAACAGCTTACAGAATTTAGGCCAGCACAGTAGCCTAGGCCTTGTTCACAAAGATGAGCACTATTCACAGACCTTTTGCAGTGAAGAAATAAAGTGGAAAATGGATGAAAATCACAGAAGTAAAACCTTTAAAGTATAATTGTGAAAAAAGTTATTGAAAAAGTTCAAAAAGATATTTTCACCCATCTATCTTGCATTTGAAAAGGAGCAAACTGATACCACTTTTGACACGAAGAGATAACTGGAGCCATCCAAAACTGTCAAACAAACACCACACACACTTGCTGCCTGCTGGCGCGACAATCACTCACATCAACTACTACTACTACTACTACTACTACTACTACTACTACTACTACTACTACCACCACTACTACAGCTACTACCACTACCACTACCACTGCTGCCACCACCACTAGTTCTACTTCTGCTTTTACTTCTACTACTGCTGCTGCTGCTGCTGCTGTTACTACTACTACTACTACTACTACCACTGCTACTACTACTACTACTACTACTATTACTACTACTACTACTTCTACCACTACTACCACTATTGATAAGAGCAAAAAGAGACAGTATGGGTGAGAGGGAAGGGGGGTGGAGACAGACAGACAGACAGACAGAAACAGAGCACAGCAATGCCGAATGCCGACAGGGTAACACATATTCATGCATACTCACATGCACACAGTCACACAAACTAACTGACCAAACAGACGTATGTTCTTCTACTTGTTTATTCTTATAGCGTGGTTCATTCAACTGACCATAGTGGTAGAAAAGTAATCACCTCAAATGCATCTCATTGTCTGGTAATTTCAGACACAGATGTCAGGACGAAGAGAGAAAATAAGCTGTTCCAGAAGCGGAAATTCTTCCTATGCCTCTCCTGTTTTCCCCAGTCCAGTCCACGTGCCCAGTACATTCATCTTACACAAATCTGTCCCTCGTTTCTGAAAAGTCCTTGCTTGAGTCCAGTGCCTTCTGCTTTTTGCATATCCACTACGTCCATTCTACACTAAATCCATCAGTCCGTTTGTTTTTGTCAGTACTAGCTTACCTGTTTGAATAAAGAAATGGAGTACCCTTCTCCAAAACCATCCTCATCCGCAGTTTACTTTGCTTTCATCACGGTTAGAACAAGAACTGCGCAAATAGCAACAATGATAATAACAACGAAAATAGAAATGACAATAATAACATTTAGCAGAAGAAGAAGAAAAAACAACAACAACAACTACAACTACAACTACAACAAAAACAACTACACCAAGAAGAAGAAGAAGAAAGAGGAAGACGACGATGACAAGGAAGACGAGGAGGATTTTATGGTTGAAATGGATGTAAATTTTACATCCAGCACTTATGCCACATCTACTACCACTATTGTTGCTGCTGCCGCTACCACACCGCCACTACTAATGAACTGGCTGCCGGTCAAAAAGTGAATAGGCTACACACTGTCCTTACTCTGCTTTAAATATGTGAATGGCTTAGGTCCTTCCCCACCTTTCTGAGCTCCTTCACCTTTATGTTCTTCTTGGCAGTTGCGTTGTTCTACCGATAACACTGTCCTCAAAATACCTCGATTTCAAACTAAAACCTATGGCGATCGTTTTTTTTCTGTACAGGGTCCGGTTTCTTGGAATAAACTCCCAATATCTTTGATTAGTTCAAACTCTCTGTCTTCCTTCAAGGCATCTCTTAAAACAACCCTCTTCACCTATCAATAGCAGTTCTTCTTCCCCCGCGCTTGCCCATCAAATTGATTCTGCAACTAATGTGTGTGTGTGTGTGTGTGTGTGTGTGTGTGTGTGTGTGTGTGTGTGTGTGTGTGTGTTAGTTCAGTTCAGTGGTTTATTTAACGTCTATTCACCATTGATGATATTAGACGAAAAACAATCTAACAACGTCATTATTATCTAACTATGCTTAACAAAAAAAAAAAACAAAAAAAAAACAAAAAAAAAAAAACGCATCAAAGCAACTTGGCAATTTTAGATTGTGCGATAACAGTAGCAATTTTTATGATAGAAGGGCTGGACAATATTTGACTGATATCTTGGACTTTGATGTCAATATAATTTTTCTTTATAGATTGGAGTTAAGACGGAACATTCCATCAATAGATGATGCACTGAAATAGGCTTACCACAGGTACAAAGAACGTGGCAAGAATATTTTGTGTTCCATGCATTCAACTTGAGTTTTGTTACTATCTTGGAAATGTGACGAGGACAATTATTTACATATTTAAGATTTTCTCCACAGATCTGTATAAACACAACTTTCTAATTTTAGCAAACTTTCTGACGAAGATATTTTCAGTGAAGATAAAGAATTACAATCAGGGCAATGTTTAGCTCCAGCTTTAGCAAGAATATCTGCTACTTCGTTCCATTTCAAACCACTATGAGAGGGAACCCAGCAGAAGTCAATACATATTCTATGAATCCTCAAACAGTGTATGAGGTGATGAATATCAAAAAGTAAGTCTTTCCGAGCCTTACCGTCCAATGCTCTAGAGATTGCAAGACAGATTTAGAATCCACACATATGAGAATATTATGAAAAGACATAGGAGCATCATAAATGTAGTTCAAAGCCATCAATATTGCATACAATTCTGCTGTAAATATGGAAAAACCTTTGCCAAGGTGATAATTCTTTTGGACATTTAGACTAGGAATGACAAAACCAGAACCACTACCAGTGTTATCTGGGACTGAGCCATCAGTGTAAATTTTCAGGTGATTACTATAAAACTTGTCAAGATGAACTCTGACATCACTAACCAAGAGATTAACGTTTTCAGTTTTAGAAACACTTGTGTAATTGTAATCAATATCCCACACAATTGCTCCCAAGGGGGAATCTTAGGCGTGATGGGATCTTCAGAATTGTTGATAAGTCAATGTTACAATCAGACATAAGCTTATACGTGTAATTTCTAATTGGTTGTAAATAAATGATATTTCTAGCTCGTTTGGGATAATCTTTGTGCGAGTCCATCAATAGTTTTGCTGTAACTGAGTTCTTAACTGACAGTGTGTGTGTGTGTGTGTGTGTGTGTGTGTGTGTGTGTGTGTGTGTGTGTGTGTGTGTGTGTGTGTGTGTGTGTGTGTGTGCGTGCGCGCATGCTTTTATGTCCGTTGTTGTGCGACAGTGTGTGTGGATCGAGTGTGTGTGTGTGTGTGTGTGTGTGTGTGTGTGTGTGTGTGTGTGTGTGTGTGTGTGTGTGTGTGTGTGTGTGCGCGCGCGCGCGCGCGCGCGCGTGCGTGTAGGTGTCAATATGTGCCCTTGTTTGTAGATGCATGGTACTTATCGCAATATTCATCTTTTTTGTTTTCTTTAAACCTTTTATATATTTGTAAGCGCTTAGGGCTTATGATGTAAGAATAAGCGACATAAATAATCATTATCATTTTTATTATTAATGTTTATTGCACATTCTGATACCCAGCATTTATTCTATGGAAAGTGATTTAACGAATCTTTGAAACGACGACTTACAAACATGATGTAAAAATACTACCTACAGATAATGTTTTAGATCTAAATCCTGACTGAAGATGGGTGAAAATAGCAAGTGTATGTGAGTGTATTTTAACAGAGAGAGAGAGGGGGGGGGGGAGGGAGGGAGGGAGGGAGGAAAGAGGGACGGGGGTGATGCGGGACAACTGTATTAATAAAGCATGTTCTTCTCAGAGTGAATTCAAAAATGAACAGGCATTACTCTTTCAGATAGGATCGGTTCCTCTGTTCTTTTGTTGGCTGTTGGTAGCCTGGTGCTCCTCCTATACATAGGTTTAAAAATGTCTACCACTTGATTTAACGTGATGAGGTGGTTCACTACAACAGACGACGGTGGTGGAAAATCAATAGCCTCAGACTTTCTTCTCGGTCTAGTCATCTGAGACACAGATGTCAGGATGGTGAGAGGAAATTAGATGTTGCAGACTTAGAAATTCACTCTACATGTCTCTCGCCCTCACCTAGCCAGCCCTAGCATCTATCTTTAATTATTCATGATCCATCAGAACACGTTTTTCTGCTGTCTATATCCTTGATTTAAAGGTTATCTCCTGCTTTGGTTGTTTCCACTTTGTCTTCAAGCCATTAGATCATTCATTTTATGTCATAAACTGTCATCCGTTTGAATAATGTGATGTGGCACAATTCTTTGAAATTTGAATATGGCGCATATCTTTGCATGTTTTTTTTTTTTTTTACTTTCAAGTTCATTATCAAACAATTTTGACAAGAAGAAGAAGAGAAGAAGAAGAAGAAGAAGAAGAAGAAGAATGATGATAATGATAGCGATTACGATGATAATGATAATAATGACAAAAACTGTGGAGAAGGAGCAAGATTAAGATGTGAACAATGGTGAGAAGCAAAATTATGACTGCTACTCGTGCTGCTGCTACTACGATATTGCTATTGCTATGGCCACACCACTACCACACAACAACAACAATAACAACAGCAACAACAACAACTACTACTACTACTACCACTACCACTACTACTACTACTACTACTACTACTACTACTGCTGCTGCTGCTGCTGCTGCTGCTGCTGCTACTACTACTACTACTACTGTTACTGCAATCGATGGTCAGGTAGAAGTTTGATAGCAAAAAAAATATTTCGCTCATACAACTCAAAGATTACTGACTTACGATGTGTCTACATGTGGCTATAGATATGCTTCAGTGTTTCCATTGAATAAATATGTGAGGTGGGGGAGGGAAGATTAAAAGTGATTAAGGCATATTTTGTCAGACTTTATATCTTTGTCTCTGCCTTCCTAACATTTTGTGCTAGCGTGTGATATTAATGCATGAAGATTTTAAATCTTTCTACATCTAAGTTAATTTTGCTCCGTGGATGTCTGAAGGTGCAGTGACTGCACGCCGTATTTGAAGCATAATGGCGAAGGCAGAATTATTGGGACGCCAGACAAATGGAACAATCAAGTAACAACAGAAATTTGCTTGTTTCACTAGTTTGGCAACCCAGTTATTCTACTTTAGCTTTTACATGTGAAAGGAGTTATGTTTCATTCTAAATAGAAATTCATGAAAAATATTTTCCTGCATTTCTATTTGCTTTTATTGGGACGAGGAGAGAGTAACAATATTTGATACTCAAGTCTCCATATCTATCAGTTTGATTTTACTAATTATGCTTACTATTGAGGAAAATTAATGGCTTTCCAATTCCGTAATTTCTTATATTACCATTCAAGCATTGTTTTTAATCACACCCTTTCCCTATTGTTTTTAATCATTCCCTTACCCTATTCATTTTAATCACTTCCTTTCCCTATTGTTTTTAACCACTCCCTTTCCCTACGGATTTTAATCACTCCCTTTCCCTATTGATTGTAATCACTCCCTTTCCCTATTGATTGTAATCACTCCCTTTCCCTATTGATTGTTATCACTCCCTTTCCCTACTCTTTTTAATTACTCCCTTTCCCTATTCATTTCAATCAATCCCTTTCCCTATTGATTTTAATCACTCCCTTTGCCTCTTGATTTAAATCACTCCTTTTCCCTACTGATTTTAATCACTCCCTTTCCCTACTGATTTTAATCACACCCTTTCTAATCCCCCCTTTCCCTACTGAATTTAATCACCCCCTTTCCTGATTGATTTTAATCATACCCATTCCCTATTAATTTTAATCACTCCTTTTCCGTACTGATTTTAATCGCACCCCTTTGCCTATTGATTTAAATCACTCCCTTTCCCTATTGATTTTAATCACTCTCTCTCCCTATTGATTTTTAATCACTCCTTTCCCGACTGATTTTAATCACTTCCTTTCACTAATCATTTTAATTACTCACTTTTCCTATTGATTTCAATCACTCCATTTCCCCACTGATTTTAATCACTCCCTTCCCTGTTAATTTTAATTACTCCCTATCCCTACTGATCTTAATCTCTCCCTTTTCCTTACTGATTTTAATCACTCCCTTTCCCTACTGATTTTAATCACTCCCTTTCCTATTAATTTTAATCGCTCCCTTTCCCTATTGATGTTAATCACTCCCTTTCGCTACTGATTTTAATCGCTCCCTTTCCCTACTGATTTTAATCACTCCCTTTCCTATTAATTTTAATCGCTCCCTTTCCCTATTGATGTTAATCACTCCCTTTCGCTACTGATTTTAATCGCTCCCTTTCCCTACTGATTTTAATCACCCCCCTTTCCCAATTCATTTTAAGCATTCCCTTTCCCGACTGATTTACATCATTCCCTTTTTAATCACTCCCTTTCCTTGTTGATTTCAATCACTCCCCTTTCCCTCTTGATTTTAATCACTCTCTCTCTCAACTGATTTTAATACAGATTTTAGTCACTCCCTTTCTCTATTGATTTTAATCACTCCCTTTCCCTGTTGATTTTAATCACACGCTTTGCCTACTTATTTTAATCACTCCCTTTCCCTACTGATTTTAATCACTCCCTTTTCCCTATTGAATGTAATCATTCCCTTTCCCCATTGATTTTAATCACTCCCTTTCCTTCTTGTTTTTAATCACTCACTCCGTCTCCATGTTGATTTTAATCACCCCCTTTCCCTACTGATTTTAATCACTCTCTATCCCTATTGATTTTTAATCGCTCCCTTTCCCTATTGATTTTAATCACTCCATTTCTCTACTGATTTTAATCACTTCTTCCTATTGATTTTTTCCCTATTGATTTTAGTCACTCCCTCTCCATGTTGATTCTAATCACTCCCTTTCCCTACTGATATAAATCACTCCATTTCCCTTCTGATTTTAATCATTCCCTATCTCTATTGCTTTCAATCACTCCCTTTCCCTATTGATTTTAATCACTCTATTCCCTACGGATTTTAATCACTCCCTTTCCCTATAGATTTTAATCACTCTCTTTGCTAGTAATTTTAATCACTGCCTTTCCCTGTTCATTTTAATCACTCCCTTTCCCTACAGATTTTTATCACTCCATTTCCCTACTGATTTTAATCACTTCTTTTCCCTACTACTTTTAATCACTCCCTCCCCCTTTTCATTTTAATCACTTCCTTTCCCTATTGATTTTAATCAGTCCCTTTCCGTACTGATGTTTATCACTCTCTTTCCCTATTGATTTTAATCTCTCCCTTTCCCTACTGATTTAATCACTCCTTTCCCTACCAATTTTAATCACTCCCTTTCCCTACTGGTTTTAATCACTCCCTTTCCCTACTGATTTTAATCACTGCCTTTCCCTATTGATTTCAATCACTCCTTTCCCTATTGATTTTAATCACTCACTTTCCCTGTTGATTTTAATCACTCCCTTTCCCTATTGATTTTAATAATTCCCTTTCCCCTGTGAATTTAATCACACCTTTGCCTATTGATTGTATTCACTCCCTTTCCTATTGATTGTAATCACACCTTTCCTTATTGATTTTAATCAGTCCCTTTCCCTACTGATTTTAATCACTCCCTTTCCCTACTTGTTTTAATCACTCCCTTTTCCTATTGATTTTAATCACTCTCTCTCTCCCCTGTTGATTTTAATCACTCCTTTCCCCCTTGATTTTAATCACTACCTTTCCCTATTTATTTTTAAAAAAATCCCTTTCCGCACCGATTATAATCACTCCCTTCCCCTACTGATTTTAATCACTCCCTTTCCCAACTAATTGTCATCACTCCCTTTCCCTATTTATTTCAATCACTCCCTTTCCCGACTGATTTTAATCACTCCCTTTCTAATCACTCCCTTTCCCTACTGATTTAATCACTCCCTTCCCTCTTGATTTTAATCACCCACTTTCCCTACTAATTTTAATCATTCCCTTTCTCTACTGATTTTAGTCACTCCCTTTCCCTATTGATTTAATCAATTCCTTTCCCTGTTGATTTTAATCACTCCCTTTGCCTATTGATTTTAATCTCTCTCCTTTCCCTACTGATTTAATCACTCCCTTTAAACTATTAAATTTAATCACTCCCTTTCACTATTAATTTTAATCACTCCCTTTCCCTACCGATTTTAATCACGCCCTTTCCCAATTGATTTTAACACTACCTTTCCCTGCTTACTTTAATCACTCCCTTTCCATACAGATTTTAATCACTCCTTTCCCTGTTGATTTTAACCACTCCCCGATTGATTTTAATCACGCCACTTTCTTCTGATCTTAATCACTCCCTTTCCCTATTGATTATAATGACTCCCATTGCCTATTGATTTTAATCACTCCCTTTCCCTATTGATTCTAATTACTCCCTTTCCCTACTGATTTTAATCACTCCCTTTCCCTATTGATTTTAATCACTCCCTTTCCCTACTGATTTTTCTCACTCTCTTTCACTATTGATTTTAATCATTCCCTTACCTTACTGATTTCAGTCATTCCCTTTTCCTACTGATTCTAATAACTCCTTTTCCCTACTGATTTTAATCATTCCCCTTTTCTTACTGTTTTTAATCATCCCTTTCCCTACTGATTTAATCACCCCTTTCCCTGTTGATTTTAATCACTTCCTTTCCCTGCTGATTTTAATTACTCCCTTTCCCTATTTATTTTAATCACTCCCTTTCCCCACTCATTATATGCTGATTTTAATCACTCCCTCTCCCAACTGATTTTCATCACTCCCTTTCCCTATTAATTTCATCATCACTCCCTTTCCCTACTGATTTTAATCTCTCCCTTCCCTCTTGATTTTAATCACTCACTTTCCCTACCTATTTTAATCATCCCTTTCTCTACTGATTTTAGTCACTCCCTTTCCCTACTGATTTAATCACTCCCTTTTCACTATTGAATTTAATCACTCCCTTTCCCTATTAATTTTAATCACTCCCTTTCCCTGCCGATTTTAATCACACCCTTTGCCTACTGATTTTAACACTCCTCTTCCCTACTTATTTTAATCACTCCCTTTCCCTACAAATTTTAATAATCACTCCCTTTCCTTGTTGATTTTAACCACTCCCTTTCCTGATTGATTTTTTTTTATCACTCCACTGTCTTACTAATCTTAATCATTCGCTTTCCCTATTGATTGTAATCACTCCCTTTGTCTACTGATTTTAATTCCTCCCTTTCCCGACTGATTTTAATCACTCCCTTTCCCTGTTGATTTTAATCATTCCTTTTCCCTACCGATTTTAATCACTCCCTTTCCCTATTAATTGTAATCACTCTCTCTCTCTCTCTCTCTCTCTCTCTCTCTCTCTCTCTCTCTCTCTCTCACTATTGATTTTAATCACTTCCTTTCCATACTGATTTTAATATCTCCCTTTCCCTATTGATTTTAATCACTCTCTCTCCCTGTTGATTTTAATCACTCCCTTTCCCTCTTGATTTTAATCACTACCTTTCCCTGCTGATTTGGTTACTCCCTTTCCCTATTGATTTTAATCACTCCCCTTCCCTACTGACGTTAATCACTCTCTTTCCCTATTGATGTTAATCATCACTCCCTTTCCCTATTGATTTTAATCACTCCATTTCCCTACTGATTTTTTATTCCCCCCCTCCCCTATTGATTTTAATCACTCACTTTGCCTATGATTGTAAATCACTCCTTTCTCTGTTGATTTCAATCATCCCCTTTCCTTGTTGATTGTATTCACTCCCTTTCTTTACTGATTGTGATCACTCCCTTTCTTTACTGATTGTAATCACACCCTTTCTTTACTGATTGTAATCACTCCCTTTCTTTACTGATTGTAATCACTCCCTATCCCTACTGATTTCAATCACTCCCTTTCCCTACTGGGTTTAATCCCTCCCTTCCCCTATTCACTTTTTAATCTTCCTTTGCCTATTGATTTTAATCACTCCCTTTCTCTACTGTTTTTATCACTCTCTCTCCCTATTGATTTTAATCACTCCCTTGCCCTACTGGTTTTAATCACTCCCTTTCCATACTGATTTTAATGAATCCCTTTCCCTACTGAGTTTAATTACTCACTTTCCCTACTGATTTTAATCACTCCCTTTCCCTACTGATTTTAATCACTCACTCCTTTCCCTATCGATTTTATTCACTCCCTTTCCCTACTGATTTTAATCATTCCCTTTCCCTGTTAATTTTGATCACTCCCTTTCCTTATTGCTTTTAATCACTCTCTCTCCCTGTTGATTTTTATCACTGTCTTTCCCTGTTGATTTTAATTATTCCCTTTCCCTACTGATTAAAATCACTCCCTTTCCCTACTGATTTTAATCACTCCCTTTCCCTGTTGATTTTAATCACTCCTTTCCCTGCTGATTTTAATCACTCCCTTTCCCTATTGATCTTAATCACTCCCTTTCCTGTTAATTTTAATCACTCCTTTCCCTACTGACTTTAACTAATCCCTTTCCTTTTGATTTTAATCACTCCCTTTTCCTGTTGATTGTAATCACTCCCTTTTCCTGTTGATTGTAATCACTCCCTTTCCCTATTGATTTCAATCACTCCATTTCCCTGTTTCTTGCAATCCTATTGATTTTTAATCACTCCATTTCCCTATTGATTTTTAATCATTCCCTTTTCCCACTGATTTTAATCACTCCTTTTCCCTATTGATTTTACTCACTACCCTTCCCTATTGATTTTAATCACTCCCTCTCTCCACAGGTTTTAATCACTCCCTTTCCCTACTGATTTTAATCACTACCTTTCCCTACAGGTTTTGATCACTCCCTTCCCCTGTTCATTTTAATTACTTCCTTTGACTATTTGATTTTAATCACTCCTTTTCCCTACTGATTTTTATCGCTCTCTCTTCCCTATTTATTTTAACCACTCCCTATTCCTACTGGTTTTAATCACTCCCTTTCTCTACTGATTTTAATCACTCGCTTTCCCTACTGATTTTAATCACTCCCTTTCCCTATTGATTTAAATCACTCCCTTTCCCTACTTATTTTAATCACTCCCTTTCCCTACTTATTTTAATACCTCCCTATCCCTACTGAATTAAATCACTTCTTTCCCTATTGATTTTAATCACTCCCTTTCCCTATTGATTTTAATCACTCACTATCCCTATTGATTTTAATCACTCCCTATCCCTACTGATTTCAATCACTCCCTTTCCCTACTTATTTTAATCACTCCCTTTCCCTATTGCTTTTAATCACTCTCTCTCTCCCTGGTGATTTTAATCACTGTCTGTACCTGTTGATTTTAATCACTCCCTTTCCCTATTGATTTCAATCATTCCCTTTCCCTGTTGATTTTAGTCACTCCCTTTCCCTACTGATTTTAAACATTCCCTTTCCCCACTGATTTTAATCACTCCTTTTTCCCTATTGATTTTAATCACTCCCTTTCCCTACTGATTTTAATCACTCCTTTTCCCTATTGATTTTAATCATTACCTTTCCCTATTGATTTTAATCACTCCCTTTTCCTACTGATTTTAATCACTCCCTTTCCCTTTTGATTTTATCACTCCCTTTCCCTATTGATTTTAATCACTCCCTTTTCATATTGATTTTAATCATTCCCTTTCCCTATTGATTTCAATCAGTTCTCGACTCCAGCCACCAACGACTTTTTCTGCCATGATTAAAGAAGATACAGTCCTTGATTTTAGTTCACAGAGGTCTAGATCTTATTCTCACTAACGTCCTGATTTGACCCATGGCCGAAAGGTCACCCCTCATTTCATAATCCAGTCCATCTTTTCCATATATTTAATTTGTCACAGCAAATTGAACTGGATTCGGACAGAAAAAGGGGTTAGACACCATTTCACCCCTCACACTCCCCGTTAAATGGGGCGTGACTATTCCCCTGAGCGAAACGCACACTGATCGATTTTCTACACCACGCAGACGTGGGGGGCATTACTCTTGCTGACACAAGTCGTGATGGCTGAAGATAGGAGAAAATAGATGGACAAAGACTTTTCTCTTTGTTTCTACTTATCTATCTAAAGCCAAAGCCTGACTGAGAACGAACCAAGAAGTCCCTGACGTCTCTCTCTCTCTCTCTCTCTCTCTCTCTCTCTCTCTCTCTCTCTCTCTCTCTCTCTCTCTCTCTCTCTCTCTCTGCTAACTCACCATCATAAATAAACACGCGCCGTTACATCAAAAAAGAATTAGGCATCTGTAGATGAACACGTGATTAACACTAGAATTGCTGCAAGAAATGGTTCTACGTGACCAACTCAAGGCAGAAAATTTGTTTGACGAAATCAAAGAGCAAAGAAACTTTGTCTCAAACGAAGCTGGAAAAGCCAAACGAGACTACTTCAGTCAAATGATAACGGATGCAAAATCCACAGCCCAATGTGGAGGGCAATAACACTATTGTACGCAACAAGCGTACAGATTCACAAAATTCAAGCACAAACATCACCCCAGAAAAATTTAATACCCACATTCTGTCATTATCAGATACCCTTACTCAAGCTTCACAGACTATAAGAGTACCAAATGAGTATACATGCCCAACTTCCCTATTGTCATTTTGCAAACAAAAACTTGGATCCAGTAAGTCAATCAAAATTCCCGTTCTTGCTGTACATGAAGTAGGAATGCACATAGCGCAATTAAAGAATAAAAAATCCATGGGTCCTGATAACATACCCGCATTTCTTCTCAAACTCATTCTACCTTACATTGTTGTGAGTCTCTACAAACATATATAATTTATCCATTGAAACTAATGTTTTTTCCCTCAGGCGTTCAAAAACGCCAAAGTGATCCCCCTTCCAAAATCAAATGATTTGTCAGATCCAAATAATTTCAGACCTATGTCCTTACTATCGATTCTATCCAAACCCCTTGAAAGACACACACACACACACACGTATCTCAGTTCATGGAGAAAACAAACTATTTTCACCCACTCCAATCTGGATTCCGATCTAATCATTCCTGCCACACAGCATTATCACGAATGTGTGACTCATGGCTTTCAAATATGAATCAATCACAAATGACAGGGGGTTGTCTTTCTTGACTTCAAATAGGCGTTTGATCTGTTGATCATTCCATTCTTCTAAAGAAACTATCTGTCTACTTGATCCATATCCCGACATTTCATTATTCTAATCATACTTGAACGATAGGACTCGGTATGTTATGCTTAATGGCAAAAAACCTCCACTTCAGACTTTGTCAGACATGGAGTCACACAGGGCTCAGTACTAGGCCCCCTTTATTCTGCATCTTCATCAATGATTTACCATTGTCCGTATCAGATGGAAAGGTCACGACAGATTTATTTGCTGATGACTCGTCACTCACACACAAGAATGGTAGTGATCTACAGGACAATAGAAACTTCTCTCCAGGAAAGTCTAAACGACGTGTCAGATTGGTGTCATTCAAACTCATGGGTCATACACCCAGCCAAAAACCAAATCTATGATTATAACTACCCGCCAAAAACACCAGTTGACTCCTCTTTGCCTAAAACTTCAGTTGAATGGCACTTCTATCGAGAGCAGGTAGATGAGCATCGTGTTTTAGGGTTAACGATAGATAAAGAATTGAAATGGCAATCTCATCTCAATAACGTATGCAAGGTAGTCTCAAAACACTTTTTCCTGTTATCTCAATTAAAGCGCTACGTCAACAGTAATGTTTTAAACTTTTCTTCAATGCACACATAATGTCACGTATCAATTACGCTTTCAACAGTGTGGGACGGAAGTAGTGACGTCCACAAAAAAGGCTGAATTCTCTCCATAGACGTGCAGCAAAGCTACTCCATCCAGCTGTATCTCTAACAACAGACGAAAAACTAAAAGCGTTGAACATACTTCCTCTGAATAGGCAATTGGAATTCAACAAGGCATCATTTATGTTTACAATCTTGACAGATACTATGCCATGTTATATCAATGCCCTTTTTACAAGATCGAACAGCTTTTCTGGCTCGACGAAATTCCTTCTTCCCTACCCACGCATTGATCAATACAAAACAAGCCTAGCTTACTCTGGACCATATGTCTGGACTCACTTCCACCGAATCTACAAAACATGAATACTTAAAACTTTTCAAGGAACATTTGCATAAACATTTTATGTCTCAGTAATTAAATTATTCGATTACAATGATTAGCGTCCTTTCGCAAAGTCTTCTGTGAATCATACTTTGAATAAATCGTCTAAACATAAAATCTACTCCGTTAAAATCGCTCATCCTCACTCCCACTGTCTACCATCCCTTTTCTCCTCCCCCTTCCTACCATTCTCTCTTCCCATACTACTCTCTGACCTCTCTCTCTCTCTGTAGTTTTGTTTGTTTGTTTGTTTGTAAGTTTCCTCTGTTTTACCATCCCCCATCTCATCAGTGCTTTTATGAATAGTTTGCTTCTCTCTCTCTCTCTCTCTCTCTCTCTCTCTCATTATTCTTTACCCATACATTCCCTCATGGTACACACTTTCATGAAGATTCCTGGTATGTAAAATCCTTGATTGGCATGTTCTCTGTCTTGAATTATAAGCCTTGCCCTTTTGTATTTCATGTTTTGTCTTTCTTTTCGTTTATTTGCATCTTTTTAATGTGTGTTGTCTGTACCTGATAAATGTTATCCTCCACAGACACATGGTATTTTGTCCCTTCACGTTTCATTTAATTCCAAATGTTGTTGCAAATGAACTAGCCACAGGTCAAATAGAGAGAGAGGCAAAAGGAGAAGAAAAAAATCAGTGAGCAGCTAGAACGCTGAGAAATATAGTGACAGACACCTGACCATGGGTCATGCTAATAGTTTCTTCATTTTCGCGGTGTCATTATATTCATAAAATTATACACTGCCTAGGAAAGGGAGGTAAGTGTGCGTGCAGGTTAGGGAGAGAGAGAGAGAGAGAGAGAGAGAGAGAGAGAGAGAGAAGGGAATATGAGAGAGAGAGAGAGAGAGAGAGAGAGAGAGAGAGAGAGAGAGAGAGAGAGAGAGAGGGGACAATGACAATGACATTTTATTTCAATAGGGCCACGCCCCCTTAGAAAGGGTGTGTGTTTACAGAAAACAAGAGCTTCAAAGTTTCGGCAGAAAGAAACAAGACATAAATACCAACTATACATTTCATTATCTACACTCTTACTTAAATCAATTTAGGAAATTGCAAACTCTCTTGCTTTAAAAGCTTTGTACAGTTAAATGCAGAGGTTTTTCACAGTTTTTTGCATTAACGGAGAATAACAATAGATTTAGATGAAAAGCATTTGCTATTCTGTAATATTTTGGAGCGATCAATTCTTTTCTTAATTTATCGTATAATGGACAGCATAAGACAAAATGAACTTCGTTTTCTTCAGAATCCTTACAAAATGGACACAATAGATCATTAGGTGTAGGATTCCTGTATCTATAGTAATGAACAGCAAGGTCTGATGCACCAAAACGAAACAATGACATTATATGTTTTAAGTGTCTCTCCATATCTAATTGTAAATATTTTGGAATACAGTGCATGTAATCGCAAAATCTTTCTATACATTGAATACCGCTCACTATTTTCCACATGGTCTTGCCAGTTTTGCCATCTACAATCGATAAGCCGCGCTGCTTAAACAAACTAAAAAATTCATTTGCATCTCCAACACCTTGGTTTAATCATACATACCCAAAACCATTCTGAAACAGATATAATCTTACATTTGTTACCCAGTTCCTTTTTGCCTTTCTGGTCTAAATGTAGCAGCATTAAATACGCTTTCTTTGGTAGCCTGTGTTCTTCCATCTGTACTAACTTTAACCAGTAGGAAATACATCGAACAAATATAGTTAATAGTTATTGGGAATCTGCCTAATTCATTATACACAAGATCATTTGGTGTTCGCATATCAACAGACAAAAATTTCTTAAGGGCAAACAAGTGGATCTTTTCACAGTACTGTGTAGCTTTTTCCATCCCCCATATTTCAGAACCATATTGCATTATTGACTGTATCTGAGCATCAAAAAGTTTTAGAAAAACATCAACAGAATAATTATTGCACTGACGCAATCTCTGCATTATACTCAAAAGTGCCCTTTTTGCCTTGCTAGCAATATCCCTACATGCCACAGTAAAACTTAATCTTGTTGAAAAATAAACTCCTAGATATTTATATGCATTAACTACAGGCATGTTATTGCCATCATATATCCATCTCTCTCTCACACCCAGATAACCACCTTCTGAAAACAACAATATTACTCTTATCCATATTCACCTTTAAAACAAAGTGAAGAGGATGCTCTCTGTAAACTATTTAACTGTGTTTGCAGACCATAATAGTCTCGGAAAGAAGAACAACATCATCAGCCAATAAAAGGATAAACAATTCAAGCGAATCGGACAGAAAATTGACACCATGTCTGCCGTTATTGATTACCTCTATAGCCAGTTCATTTATAAATAACGAGAAAAGAATTGGACTGCATATATCTCCTTGCTTCACTCCAGACGAGCAAGATAGCTGTTAGTAAAGGTAGCACCACATCTAATACGAGCCTTCACACTGGTGTACATACTTTTAATACAACGAAAAAGTTTTCCTCTGATTCCATTTTTCAGCAAAACAGGCCATAGTAAGTTTTTCTATTAATAGTATCAAAACATTTCTCAAAATCGATAAAGGCAACATAAACTTTTCGATTATTACAAAAAATTGTTTTTGAACGCATGCCAGCAGTGTAAATAAATGGTCAATAGTAGAGTAACCAGCTTTAAACCCAGCCTGATATTCTCCAGTAATATTATTTTCTGTTACCCAGTCCTGTAAGCGACGGTTAATAATATAAATACCATATACTTTACTACTTGTATCACACAAACTTATACCACGATAATTTCCTGGATTATTGGCATTTCCTTTCTTATAAAGGGGCAACATAATCGATTCAGTCCAACCATCCGGGTAGAAACCTTTCTTTAAAAGAACATTGAAAAATTTCACAAAGAAAGGACAACCATTGCACTCGCACTTTTTAATATTTCGCTGATAATACCGTCGGGTCCCGCAGCTTTTTGGGGTTTAAGTTTTCTTAATGCAAGAACAACTTCATCTTCAGAAATTGGTCTATTATTAAAGGAATCATCATCATCGTCATCTAAACCATTATCTAATTCCTCATTTTCCGTATGAGCAACATCAACTTTTTCCAGCAACGTTTTAAAATGTTTAAACCAATCATCTACCGTAATCTGGTTTCTAACATTTTTCTTTTTTGGACTAATTTGACGGATAGTTTTTTCCCAGAAATCTTTTTGATTGTTTATAGAGATTATCAATTTTTCAATCACTATACGATTATGTATTTTCTTCTTAAAGAATAATAGATTCTTATATTCCCTTCTGGCCAGACAGAAAGCATATCTATTGCTTTCTTCTTGCTGAGAACGACGTGATGTCTTTACTTTTAAAAAACGACGCAATTTCTTTAACAATTTTCGCATCTCTTTCCTTTTATTTCGACATTCCGTATCATATACCAGTCTTGGTGTCTCTTTCTCCCACTCACACATACTCTTTTTTTTCATGCACGCAGCCATCTCTTTTTCACACATGTATTAAATTTTTCCAGAGCTACATTGATATCAATATCAACAGACTGAATAGCATCGTCTAACATCATATGTGTACGTTCACTATTTGCTACATCATTAAACTGTTGAATACAATCAGGATTCCAAACGAATTTTTCGATGAACACATTCTTATCTTTAGGCAGATTTTCTATACTGTTTTCTTTTGGAAAAGGAAGTAACAATGTTACAGGCATATGATTCGTTTCCGTACAGGCTAAAACTTTTAATTCACAAGTTTCACACACATAAGCAAGAAGATCACTAGATATAAAAAAAAATAATTTATGACACTGCATCCAAAATCACAAATGTACGTGCAGCGTCCTTCATGGTCGCCATAACACATACCATTCATAATGCACAAGTTTAACGCAGTACACATGTTTAGCAAAGAGACTTACCAAATCCATTCAAAACAGAATCTTGTGAATTTCTTGTATATTCGCAAAATCTCTTTGCGAATGTGGACAATAAAGATCATTTTCAACAGATACGGGCTGCGAAATGTTTGAAGTACGACCACCATTAAGATCACCAGAAAGAATCACAAAATGATCATTATCTACAAGGGCATTATCAAAATAAACAGTTTTCCAGTAAAAGCAATTCTATCCCATCCCCATCCACACCAAGATAGTTATAATATCGAGAACCCTCGGGTGGTACGTACGCACAGGCATACAACACATCCTTTTCCACGCCAAACAAGTCCTTGTTAATGACGAACAACAAAATGTTTCCAACACTCACTTTGATCTGTTTCACAAAAGACATAAACTCATTTTTGATGAGACAAACGACACCACCCCGAAGGCCTCCCAGCATTTGATAACTTCTTAGCTGGCTGACAAAAGTCTTATACCCTCTAAAGATATCCGGATCAATACTATCAACAAAAGTTTCGACCAAGCAAACAAAATGAAAAGATGATACAAAAGAAACAAAATCGTATCAAAGATTTTTGACATCAAACCATTCACATTCCAGTGCATGAATAAAAAAAACCCTTCTGGTGATTTCCTTGATATGCAGAATAATCATTACTCGAAACAGAATTGTCAACGGAATTCACAGACAAAGTTCCGTCATCGCTATCATCTGATGAAATCGGTGCCCCAAATAATGATTCACTGAATTCAGTATAAACATGATCTAATTCGACACCACTCGCACCACCCTCATAAACTTCCCGCGACTCATTCTCCAATTGGCGAGAACACAACTCATCACTACCATTGAGATTCAAACACAAACCATTGGTATGGTAAAAAAACACCATTATTACGCTGAACCATGTCAGTGTCACACACAATAGTGACAGTACTAAAGTAGTTCGGACACCAACTATCATTTGCTGAAGCTATGCCATTATCACACGCAGAAACAACATCACTGCAGGGTTCAAAGACGAATCATTATAAACTGGAACCACGTTAGTGTCACATACAGCAACAAGATCACTAGAATTCAGAGGCCGATCATTACTAGCTGAATGCATATCAGTATTACACATAGTAATAACATTGCTACTAGAATTGAAGCACGAATCGTTATAATCTAAACCCATGATAGTATCACGCATAGTGGAAATGTTGCCGCAGGGACACGAACGCCATTCATTTTCATCTGGAAAACTGTCAGTATCACACATAGTAACAAGAGCACTACATGGCTTTGAATACAAATCATAACCTGAAATATCAGCATCCCATTCAGTAGCAGTAATATCGTTGAGGTTCGAACACCGATCAGTATAATCTGCCGCCATATCAGTATTACACACAGTAAAAATGTCGGAATCGGGGTTCGAACTCCAGTCGTAATAAGCTGACACCATATCCGTATCGTTCACTGCAACAACATCACTGAAAGGATTTGTAAATAGATCATCATTATAATCTGAAACCATGTCAGTATTAAAGCTAGTAATATAATCTCCAAAGGAGTTCGAACACAAATCTTTACAACCTATGACTTTGTGCGTACCACGCATTGCAGCATCACCACTACAGGGGTTCGAACACGAATCATTTTTACCTCTGACCTTTGCGAGCATCACACACAGTTAAAGCAACATTACAGGATTCGAACACGAGTCGTTCTTACCTGTGAGCCCACGGGCACCACACACACAATTGCATCACCATCGCAGGGGCTCGAGCACGAATCATTATCACCTGTGATCCCATGTGCACAACACACATCAACACCACCATTGCAGGGGCTCAAACTAGAATCATTATCACCTGCGATCCTGCGCGTTCCACACATAAGAACATCACAACTGCAGGGGCTCAGGCAAGAGAATCGCTATCACCTGTAACTCTGCGGGCACCACACATAGCAACATCACAGTTGCATGGGTTCAAACAGGAATCACTACCACCTGTGACCCCCGTGTGTACCGCACACAATAACATCATCATTGCATGGGTTCGAACAAGGATCACTATTACGTGCAGCCTCGTGTGTTCCACACACAAAGAACATAACCATTGCAGGGGTTTAAACAAAAAAAATCATCATTAACTGTGACCATGTGAGTACAACACACATATGGTTCAAACACAAATCATTTTTACCTTTGACCATCTGAGTACCACACTGACATAAAGTTTGATACAGTTCATGAATGGGGCGGCCGCACCGCTAATCCGCTTCCCCCACCAAACTCTCCCCATCAGCAGAAAGAAAGAACTTCTTCCTTCCCATCCAAGCAGATGATCATGTACCATAGCCACTCTCTGTCCATCATTTCTCTTAGTTTCATAATCACTGACAGTTTCTTCCGAATTTCCCTTACCCCTCTGGAGAAATCTTCACCGACAAAAATATTGCTTCCCTTGAGTTTTTCTGCTTTGCCTTGAGAATGTTTATTTTGTCTTTATAAAAAGTACATCTCGCAATCACAGGGGAGTTGGGTTTTCCACTTACCCGATGAACCCGATCAAATTCAACATCACTCACCAAGTCAAGTTTGTCAGTACACAGTTCTTTCAATGTCATCTCTAAATCCTGATTTGTTTCATTTTGCCGTTTGTCAATACCATAGAGAAAGGATATTTTTTCTTCTTGATCTGCCCTCCAAGTCGTCAGCGTGTTTTCTCTACATTTTTTCACCCACCGCTCCTTCAATGTTTTAATGTCCGCTCTCAATGTTTTATTTTCGTTTTGCAAAGTACTGATTTGATCTTTCAATTGCACCACCTCCTCCTGTAACTCTTCCACCTTGCCCTTCACCCGTTTCATGTCTTCTTTCGCCTCATCCAGCTTCCTGTTCATTGAACTGTCCATTGCATCCAACTTGGCCATCACATCAGCAAGAGACAGTTCGTCGGTAAGACATAGTCTGGATTGCCGTGTGTTTACTTTACATTGATTCTTGTCAGTGGCAGTAGGGGGCGGACCAGGATTCAGCTCGACATCACCAGCTCGGATCAGCAGCAAACTTCCCCAAAACAGGTAAGACAGAGCAAACCCCAGAAAACACCGCTTGCTAGATTCCGCAAAAACACTGTCTAATCATCATCATCGCTTTATAACGCAAGGCTCTTTTCCTCATGAAGGCAATGTAGGTCCATAGAAGAAATGAACCACATACCCGCCGAAAATCATTTGCGCAGGCTGGCATGACAGCACGCACGACAATTACTCATGTGCGGTAAACGTATCGGTCAGTCAGAGCTCCGCAAAAACACGTCTTACCTCGACGAGCGCTTCCCACACACTCCCAGAGAGAGAGAGAGAGAGAGAGAAGTGGAAGGGAATAATTATACAAGTGAAAATGTGGAGCACTTTGAATGTTGTGGGCAAGGAGTGTGCGGTACAGGGCTGTGCTATGGTAGGGCTTATAGACTGGAAGATAAGATGTTTGTTTATGGCGAGGGAGTGGTGAGGGTAGTGGAGGGAGGAGCGGAGGGAGACCGGCACTTAAAATCAAGAAAAACAAATGAAAAGGCAGAAAATCAGCTGGTAGAAAGAGAGGAAGGACAGGGTTGATAGGATGATGATAGATTTAAAAAGTTAACACTAGAGCCTAAAAGATGGAAATAATTTATATGTAATGGACATTAAGTTGCGTTTAGAGGTTATCTGACATTTTCATTTTAAGCAGAACACATCAAACAATAGGCTGCCAACGGCCATACCACGTTGGAAGCGTCGGTTTTCGTCCGATAACCGAAGTTAAGCAACGTCGGGCCTGGTTAGTACTGGGATGGGTGATATAATAATAGATATATCTCACTAAAAACAAAATCAAAAACAAAAACAAAAACAAAAAAAATTCTTCGCCTTGTACACCTCAGCCTGTGGATTTTTGACAAAGGACCAAAATCATGTCACGGAGAAATGGACACACTCACAGCTGTTCGTTGTTCACTTCATTTTGGACTAATGATTTACTACACAGGTCACAAAACATTACGCCTTCCCACTATATAAACTCGAAAAACTGGGCTGCACTTGGAATACAAGCTCGTCGAGACACACCAATTAATTCCGAGTTGATCTGTTAATTAAGGCCAGACACGGCACCCCAATTTTGACAAAAATCGTGATTTTTTTTTTATCATTTTTATTTTTTTTTACTGATTTCGTGTCTTCAGAGTCTCTTCTATCGAATACAACTCATGTTTTCTACAAAATACGTTAATTTATGTGTTTATTGCATGATTAGAGATTGTAAACAAACTTGAAATGGTATTTGGTTTGCTTTTTTTTTTTTTTTTTTCAAAAATCGCCAATGTTTGAGGTGTAGCAAGAAGCGAAAGTAGCGGACGACGTACACAAGCTGCATATCGATGGAAATGCCAGCGTCTCGACTTTACAACTAGGTCAAAGTTAGATCGATCTTGTGCATCTATAAATGGATGCTTGTGCTTTTCCGACCAATGAAAAACCCGTGTCACTTCGGAGATTTTCCTATTTAGATATTGACGTCATGACTGACCAATCCGATAGCTCACATGCTTGTGTGTGTGTGTGTGTGTGTGTGTGTGTGTGTGTGTGTGTGTGTGTGTGTGTGTGTGTTAATTTGTATGTGTGTATGTGAATGTAATTACAGATATTTTCTATTTGTAGTTACACAGTGGCTCAGATTGACTCGGGAGTTGCTCTGCTACAACAGATGGCAGATGTCATCAGACAGGCCCATTGTGACATTGATGAAGATCTACGGGATGCACTTGCAAGAGGCAAGTCACCCACCATGGACATCAGAGTGTCCTATGATGGAACCTGGATGAAACGTGGTTTCACATCTCTCCATGGAGTCGGGCGTTGTTATCGACTTGTTGTGGGCTTCAGTGTGCTGTCGAAGTACTGTCATGCATGTAAGCTGGCTGAAGCAAAGGCGCTACCTGCAGAGGAGATGGAGCAATGGAGGAGGAACCATGAACCAGACTGCTGCCGAAACCACCATCTGTCCAGCAAGGCAATGGAGCAGTCAGCGGCTGAAATTCTGTGGGGACGGTCCCTTGATCTGTTCCATTTTTGCTACGTCGACATGCTCGGTGATGGGGACTCCTCAGCATATAAAGCTGTCCGTGACCTTAAACCATGCCTCAACCATGCTGGGAACAGCTTTGCGAAAGCCGGCCAAGGAAGAAATGTTGGGTGGTCATGGTACTGGTCAACTGACTGAAAAGAGATGTGACACTCTTCAAATTTACTATCGAGGTGCCATTTTGAACAACTTGACTGATGTGGTGAAGATGGGGAATGCTGTGTGGTCTGCTCTGTGGCATTCCATGTCAACCAACAGTGAGCCTCGCCATATGCAGTGCCCCGTGGGAACAGACAGTTGGTGCTGCTTCTATCAGGCAGCAGTGGCCCGCGGTGAAGATCCGGACACAATTGATCATACCGAACACATGGGGAGCTCTTATCTCAAGACAGAAGCAGCCTACAAAATGATTCCAGTATATAAAAGAATGACTGAGGAAACACTTCTCAGAAGACGTTCATGGTGGAAAACAAAAGAACAACGAGTGCCTAAATTCTTTGAAATGGTGCCCAAAGACATCCTTCATGGGCCGTAGGAGAGTCGAAGGTAGCGTTGCCCGTGCTGTGAGTGTGTTCAATGAGGGGGCCACTGAAATGATTTCCGTGTTGAACAGATTACATGTAGACATCTCTCTGTCTTCCTTGCACCTTTTGAATCAAAGGGATGAACGCCGCATTAGGAGT
Organism: Conus betulinus; assembly: GCA_016801955.1. NCBI lineage: Eukaryota > Metazoa > Mollusca > Gastropoda > Neogastropoda > Conidae > Conus > Conus betulinus. Next base: position 95,145 of record JADBJO010005507.1, read on the forward strand.
CCTGATCTTGCTGCAACCGACGAAAGACGTCACCAACGCAAGCAATATGCTCCCCAGCGACGCCTGAACATACGCCAGGAGGAGGCCCGAGACGGTCCTGTGTAGGAAGGTGGTGGACACTTAACTTGTATGGTGCAGCTGATATGTTCCACTGACAGCATTTTGGTGTAAATATTATAGTCCAGCATGGTTATCAAACAGTACAGCTAGAACACACGCTGTGTATTGTGTAGTGGGAAAACGGATAAAACTTGATGATCAACATACATACACCTTTCTTCTGCCAAGTTTTCACGGACTGCATGGATTATCTGTCTGAACACTCTATAAAGTGGACAAGTGAACCAGTATAAAGTGGTTGCATCAAACTTAGCAAGCGTATGTGATAAAGCAGCATGTGATCAGAGGTGAGTTTTCTTTGTTTCGTCCCGTTTCCCCCTCGTTTTGTGATTTTTCATGTTAGTAAATATACTTTCAAATCTCAAAGGTTTGGAATGAACCAACTACATTCTTGAAACTTTGCAAGCTCTTTTTCCTTATAGTGTACTTTTTTCTACGGTAGGACAGATCAACCAAAGAGATATGTTTTGTGCTGTAACTGTTTAAACAGAAATAAAGAAAATATATTGAATTTTGTACTGAGATTTTTTAAAAATTGTAAGAAATCTTGATTATGCTGTGATGTTCTTGTAACCTAGATTTAGACTTAAAAGATTACAAACACCAGCCGCCGTGGCGAAGTGGTTAGCGTCGCGGACTCCCGGCTGGAAGGTCGCGGGTTCGATTCCAATCAGAGTCATGTGGGATTTTTCTGCCCCGACCGGCTCCTACCCAGAGTTGAGTTTGCTACGGGCTCAGTTAGGAAGACTGGGACCACACTGTCGTCAGTAGGGGGGCTTAGTAGGAGGTGTCATGCGCATGTTAGATCAAAACAGGCGCCACTGAACACCACCGAAGTGACTCGGCAGCAGTGCAATTTCTCCTCCGGTGGGTTGCCTCTTGATGACTTGACATTGACTGATCCCTGTGGATTGCCGGTGCCAAGGCTGCGGTTGGGCCGACCGGACTGTGGCTGTGGACGGGGTGTGGGAATGAGCAGCGTGAGTGCACTGCCTCTGAGGTGGCGCAGATGTTGTGACAGCTAAAAAAAAAAAAAAAAAAAAAAAAAAGAAAGAAAGAAAAAAAAAAAAAAAAAAAATTACAAACCAAATCCAAAATGGAGACTTAATATATCTTTGAAACTTTTGTAGTTTCAGGGAACTGAGAAAAATATGTTTGTCAGCCATTTTGAATCATGGCAACCAGTGGTTTGAGACTCACAATTGAAACATCAAAATTTTTTAATGATTTTGGTTGAAAAAAAAAAATGGGTGCCATGTCTGGGAGGTAATATATTCCTCAAGGCAGTACGGACGCAGGTAAATTTCTTCAAGTACAGTTGTTGGCATTATTCATGTCGACGCTGTTGATGATTAGAAAACGAAAGAATCCAATCTATGGTCAAACACTCTCTATTTAGTCTGGAGTTCACACATGCAGACGCCTTACCAAAGAAATGATTCCAGAGATGATAGATGTTAATTTTCTCTTGGGCAAGAGCGTTTGCCCAGTACCTTCGCAATTCACCCGTTCAACGTGTCAATAAACCGTTCTCCACCCTTTAATATATGCTCCCTTTATTTGTCTGGTGTCCGCTCCTTTTATGTTCTGATTTCTACCCCATGTGATTTTCTGGTTTCTATTTGCTAGCTGATTGGGAGCACCGCCTAGCTGCTGATTCAAAGTCAACCAGACTGGCTGAATTGATTTTACTTAACAACATGATTTAACTTAATGACATATTCACCTCGACGAAAACTAGTGGGGGAAAGACCAATAGCCACACCTTTCTCTCCGTCTGCCATCTCAGGCATAGACGTCAGGATGTTGAAAGGAAACGAGATGTCTAGACGTAGATATTCTTCCTACGCATCTCCTTTCTTCCAGTCAAAGCCACGCACCCGTTCAAATTATTCCTAACTCTGTCTGTCTTTAACTGCTCCTGTTCCATTGCGACACGGTTTCTACTGTCTAAGTCCAGGCTGAAGGTCTTCTCATCTGTAGGAGTCACTGATGACATTGAGCACCCTACTCATCAGTTTCATCTCTTTTGTGTCGTTTACTGGTGTTATCTCTTTGAACAGTGAAATGTGGTACCGTCGTTTGGAACTGGAGTTAGTTCCTATCCTTTGCCGTTCTTGTTTTGAATACCAAACTCAATTTCAAAGGACTTTTATCGCCGTCGTCGTCGTCGTCGTCGTCGTCATCATCATCATCATCATCATCATCATCGTAGTAGTAGTAGTAGTAGTAGTAGTAGTAGTAGTAGTAGTAGTAGTAGTAGTAGTAGCTGAAGTGGTAGTAGTAGTAGTAATATTAGTAGCGGTAGTAAAAAAAAAAAGGATAATAGTAATAATGCTGATGATGATAATCATAGTGGTAGTAGTAGCAGTAGTAGCAGTAGTAGTAGTAGTAGTAGTAGTAGTAGTAGTAAAAATGATAACAGTAATGATGAAGATGATGCTGATGTTCATGGTGATGATGATGGTGATGATGACGATGATGTGTTAGTGACGTGGATTTTGTTATCCCTCTCTCTTTTTTTTTTTTCATCCAGCTGTCTTATAATTGCAAATATCTGGAATACTTAAAGTTTGCAAAATACAATCCCTGGAAATCTTTCCACTTTAAGGAGGCTGTTATTGATACTCGGTATTTGGATGTTCTAATTTGGCGTTGAATTATATCTTCGCAACCAGGAAAAATTTCAATAACTTCCCAGTTACCTGTTCCTAGTATCGCATTACCTGTTCCTAGTAACACACCTAAGATTTTCTTTTATTATCCCCTTGCCATCAACCCAAGAACTGTCTATTATTAACCGTTGATAGACAATGGTAGAAAGGCTAAAATTCCTTTTTGCAGTTTATAAAAGAATCAAACTCATTTTCACTAATCGCGTCATGTGAATCCAAGCCGAATGGTCACCCCTCAGTCAAAAAAAATCAGTCCATATTATTTTCTATATATCAAATTTGTCATGGCAAACTGGATTGCAATTTGGAGTAGAAAAAGGGTTGAGGCACAGTGTCATTATTGACACTTCCAGTTCAGTTTCACTCCTTCTGGAAGAACACACGCTGGTCGATTTTTATACACCACAGAAATGCTGGCAGATGTTGGTCTTGACGGCTTAAGACTGAAGAAAATCAACATACTTTTTTTCTTTGGCTAGAGTTCTCTCTCTCTCTCTCTCTCTCTCTCTCTCTCTCTCTCTCTCTCTCTCTCTCTCTCTCTCTCTCTCTCTCTCTCTCTCTCTTCCATCATCATCCACTTATTCCCTTGTTGTTTCATGCTCCATTCACGCTCCATTACACCAAGGTTCTTGGTGTCTGAGTCTTTGATTGAAGTGTTCCCCAGTCTTCACCCATCAGCCCTTGTCTGTTTGTATGTATGATTAGTCTTTCATTTCACTGTAGTCTTCTTAATGTTCTCTGTGTTATCTGATGCAATAATGTCTCATACCGTTTCGTTACACTTTTTTGTACCCTTAACCCTTAATCTCAACTCTTAACCTTACCCTTAACCCTTAATCCTTAATCCTAACCCTAACCGTAACCCTCTTAACCTTAACCCTTAATCCTTAACCCTTAATCCTTAATCCTAACCCTAACCCTAACCCTTAACCCTTAACCCTTAACACTAAAGACTAAACACTTAACACTTAACTTTTACACTTAACCCTTAACTCTCAACCCTAACCCTTAATCCCTAACTCAACCCCTAACCTTAACGCTTACCTCTTAACACTTAAGCCTTATCCCCTAACCCCTAACCCTTTACTCTTATCCCTTGACCCTTGACACTTAACTCTTAACCTTTAAATCTTAACCTTAACCCTTGACCCCTACCTTTCCCCTAACCCTTAACCTATAACTCTTAACCCTTAACTCCTAATCCCTAGCCCCTAACCTTTAACACTTAACCCTTTACCCCTAATCCTTAAATCTTAGCCCTTAATCCTTAACCCTTAACCCATGACTTTAACCCATAACCCCTAATCCTTATCCCTTCATGATAAACCTTTAAACCCTTATCCCTAATCCTTAACCCTTAGCCCTTCACCTTAACCCTTAAACATACCTCAACCTTTAATCCTGAACCTTTATCCCTAAACCTTAACTCTTATCACTTAACCCTTATCACTTAACCCTTATCCCTTATCCCTAACCTTTATCCCTTAACCCTTAACCCCTAATTCTTAACCCTTCACCCTTCACTCTTAACGTCCAACCCCTAACCCTTAGCCCCTTTACTCCTAACTCCTAACCCGTAACCTTTAACACTAACCCTCAAGCCTCCATCCTTAACCCTTAGCCCTATTCTTTATGCCTTAACCCTCAACGATTAACCCTCAACCCGCAAATCTTAACCCTTAATCCTTAACCTTTAACACTTAACCATAACCTGTAACTGTAACTTCTAGCCCTTAACCTTAAACCCTTAAGCCTAACATTTAACCCTCAACCCTTAAACCACTTACCCTTAACACTTAGCCCTTAATATTAACACTTAAAGTTTTAACTCTTATCCCTTAACCCTTCACTCTTAACCCTAACTTTTAACCCTTAACCCTACACCCTCAACTCTGGCCCTTAAACCTTTGACCCTAACCTTATCCCTTGATCCGTAACCTTTCATCATTCACCCTTACCCTTAACCCCTAACTCTGAATCCAGACCTTTAAATTAACCTTAACCCTTTACCCTAACCTTTAATCCTTAAACCTTAACTCTTAACACTAATCCTTAACCCTT